>VXAL01011333.1:4047-32564 GCA_013399475.1 Chauna torquata | reverse complement strand
GATAGAAACGTTTTTAGTAAACTTTTCATTCTCAGTTTAATTACTTCCTGTCCTCTTCCTACCATTTGATCCTTTGTTAGGATTCTGGAAGCAGTTTAGAAGCCTTTTTAATTTTTGTTTTCTAAACTGGCTTAATAAAAATCGAGTGTTATTTTCCACTCATCCAAACCTGCAGCAATCTCTCCTGACTTTGTAGGAAGTCTGTAGATATTTTTTGGCTTATCACGGAAGCATGCTGTGATCAGAGATTGCTCCTTAAAGCGAAAGAGAACCTAAATATGCAAGGCATTTCACAATACCTGGGGACTGATTTGACTCAAGCAGCTATGATGTACTTTCAACAATTATGAAAGAGCTTTTTTGTTTTAATAATAATTAGTTATCTTTGCTTTTTTGCTGTTTTCAGACAGTCATTCTGGCATATAATTGTTCTGACTGATAGAATCTAAGTTTCAGTTTTCAAGTTTGGATGTTGCTTATAAATAGTTTTCACTTGTTCATATGCATTTAGGTTGACTAGTTCTCTTCCTGCTAAAGGTTTCTTTGTATATGTGTACAGAGCCGTTCTCTTTCCTTAGTGTCCGTGTTAAGAGGCTGAACTCTCAGGTTTTCCGTTCTCATACTGAGTGAAAACATTCCTCTGTAGCTGTTGCAGCTAGAATTTACTTCTCTTGAATGTGAGAAGCAAAGATTATTTGTATTGCTTTGGAAGAGTTCTTTCTTATCATTGTCTACTTGTCTAGCTGTGTGTATGCTTTTTGTTTTCTTGTCTGGATATACTTCTGGTGTGCTTTAGGATTATAGTTTTTGTTGTTGCATTGTGTGTGGTGCATTGCAGTGAATACACAGTGATCTTTCTCCCTGTGTTTCCAACGAATTGTCTCAATCTGTTTATGTGAAGGAAGAGAACATATCTATCTACCTCAGGCTACAAAAGACTTAGATCATTGACTTTTTTAAACAATGCCAATGACTTGAGTTGGAAGGTGTGATAGAGGTGCGTAGTGCATAGGTAGAGGTGCACAGACCCAGTTCCATTATTTTTTTTCTGGCAGTAATTCCATTAGTAAGTTATTCCTAATAATCTTAACTACGTTCGTGGCCTATTGATTTTTGTCCTGTTGGCTTCTGATTGCTTCAGTTGATACTGTTTGTGCTGTGTCCCCACATCTGGTCTTGGTGGATGATTTGCTAGTGCTTATTTCATCAACAGGCTCTTATTTTTTCTGTAGTCACTAATAGAAAAAACTGGCTTGAGGAACTTCACTGATCACATTCTTGTATCTCTTTCTGTCTCTTCAAAACCAATAGCTGTTATCCTTTCATTAGCAAGTTTGCCTACTATGCAGTTCTCCTACTAATCACAATCAGTGCCATTTGAATGAAGTTTTCAATGCCATATCATGGCTGTGAAATCTAGCTAGGTTGAAAGAATTATATTTTCCTGGTATACAAAATCAGTTAGTTCTGAAGGAAGTGTGCTGAGTTGGTCCGGTACTCTCTACTCTTTGATTCATTCTGCATTTTCTCCCTCCCACTGCTACCCTATGCACCATGCTTTTTACTCTCCTTAAAAATTAGTTTTAAGTTTCTCATACTATCTATTGAGAACAGGTCAAAAAGGCTTGTTATTGCTCCAGTCTCTCTGTAGGTACTACTACTCTGTTTTCATACAAATTATTTCTGAGGATCTAAGATGTTATTTTGTATAGTAGTTCCACAGCTCTATTCTCCCTGGAACATTAAACTCTTCAAAACTGCGAGGAAAGGCTACCCTTTTTCATTCTCTTAATCAGCATTCCTCCCTTTGTGATGTACCAGTTCTTGCAAGTGAAAATGCAGGCAAATAGCTTAATTCCTGGGGTTGATACTAAAAGTAATCTTAACTTAGCCAGTCTTCATTGTATAGAATGACTGGTTCTTCCCTGTTTGTGTCCGAAGAGTCCTTGCTACTTGCTTTGCTAATAGCAGTGTCTTAACATACTCACTTTTTGGCTGTCCTTACTTTGTAGGGACAGCTCTTAATTAACTGCTGTGGTTTTTTGTTCTCATGAGCAGTCTCTTGTCTTTACCATTGATAACCTCTCATTCAGCAGGGAGAGGTTCCAAACAGAATAAACAGTTTATCTTCTATGGGATGTGGTCTTCAGAGTTCTTGCATCTTTGATTTAAAAGGGATGGGGTAGGGAAAGCTTCCATTTTGCTCAAGTCCCTCATCTAACTCCCTGAAGTTACAGCTTCATTGATTTATTTCAGCTTTCCCTTTTGCAACTTAACATTTAGTTTCTGCTCCAAATGACCAATTCCGGTGTTATTATTGAAGAAATTCCATTGTAAAGGGTTGCTTATTAATCCAAAATATTTTTGTTAAAAAAAAAAAAATCTACTGGATATCACACTCTGGCAGGCTCTGCCCTTTAGCTTTAATAGCAGTTATGTCTTGGAAGCTCATCCTCAACAGTAAGTTTTGTTCTTGTAATACTTAGGGTCTTTATTTCCAAGTAGTTATACAACAGTCTTGACAGGTTGTACTAAAAGATCTTCCGTGCTTTCCAGAAACACATTTTACACCAGATTCTGGCCATATTTAGAGTAAAACTATTTACACTGTACTAATTACTGAATAGTAGATCACTGTATTTTCCTTTACATAAGAAATGGATGTCTTCCAAATAACACTTCACTCTAACTTACAGGAGTTTCTTAAAAACGGTCCATCCAAGCTATTTCTCGCTGGGAAGGATTAAAAAACCCTGTCATCTAAGAGTCTGTTTTTTTTTTCCTTCTATTTTTAATTTTTCCCCTCACCATGGTTAGCAAATAGTTCTTCCCATGGCGTGCCGTGTTTTCCTTGTAAAACAAGTCTTCAAATCTTAGGCTCTAAGAGGACCCTGAAATTCTATTTATAAAGGACTTTAATGTTACGAAGCTTGATACTTTTATGTTTCCTTTGTTGGGGGAAGGGAAGGGGATCAGAAATCTCTATGTAAACACTCCTTTTCCAGGTTTTTACTATACATCTGTAAAGCTTATTCTTGGGCTGAAGTTCCTTACCCTTTGCACATGCCTCCTCATACTGTCTCCCTTCAATAAAGTCAGCTTTCTGCATACAAAAAGCAGCACAAAGTTGTAACTTTGCCTTGGTTGTTGGATCTTGCTTAGTCTAAATTAGTTCTGCATTCTTAGCTGTTGTGATGTTAGTGTCACTCACTTGAAGCTCTGTTTTTATTTTCCATCTTTCGCTATAGGATACTTCTATTAAGAATTCATTCCTTCTGGAATAATGGGCAAAATAGAACATAAAACTTGGATTGGTTTATGTTCTTTTTTTCCTAATCCAGAAACTTTCATGGAAAGTACGTGTAGTAAGAAAGACCTTTATCAAATAACTGAAAGCACTGGGAACAGGTGTAGCAGCCTTTACCAGTGGGGAGGGTGTGCAGGGGCATGGGTGTGGATGTGCTGTAAGACCACGGCAAAAGGCTTAGACTTCTTGCCTTAGTCTCAGCCTGTGAGGTAGTGAGGACAGTACCTGCCTCACAGGATTTTTGAGGCTTAGTTCCTTAACTTTGGAAGTAATGCTGATGGCCTCTGGAAGGCACTATAGAAGTGCACAGTGCTACTGCATGCAGGCTGAATACTTTTTTTTCTGGCAGTATATACGCCTGCCACAGTTAGGGAAAGAATTTTTTTTTTGGTTTTGCTTTAAGGAAAATGCAAAAGTGCTTATCTGGGGAGAATAGAAAGGGGCTTTCTGAAGAGGTGCTGAAGACATGAAAATTCAGAGTGGTGATTGGTCACCTCTGCTTGATTGACAGGTTGCAGGGAAAAACAAAAACCCATTTGTTCTGGCTTAATGGAACTGGAAAACAGAAAATGAGTATCAGGTAAAAATTCCTTTTTTAAAATCTTTGCAGTTCTCCTATAAAAAGTGGAGTTTTTACACAAATCTAAACCTCCCCCACTCCAATAAATTAGGAGTAGGAATTACAGAAACAGGCAGTTGCTAAGTCGTGTAATGTGGGTTGTCTATGTCAGTGCGCTTTGTAGTGGGCAGGTGTCCTGAAACACCAAAACGGCCAATGTTAATGGGCTAGCTTAGCAAAAAGGCAGAGGACTGAACGGGTGTAGCGACTAAAGCCCTGAACTGGACCCAGCTCTCTGGTTAGGTTTATTAGCAGGACATTCAAGGGGAAGCTTTTATTTTCACTTCCTATACTGTGCCTGCTTTGTGGATAAAGTCTGTCAGTTTCTACTACTATCAATTTGGCATCTTTCATGAGCATTACTACAAAATTCAATGAAAAGTGAATAGCTAAAAAAGTAAGCTGTTTTAAAGTAACTTCCATCTAGCAGTATACTGTCTTGCAGATACTATATAAGTTTCAACATCAGCACCACAGTTTTGAGAATCATGATTGAAAACAATTTATTTCTAGTAACTTAATTATTTTGTATATTGATGTATTTCAGATTGAAGGACAAGGACATGGTGCAGTTTTTGACTGCAAGTGCTCTCCTGATGGACAGCATTTTGCATGTACTGATTCTCACGGTCACCTTCTGATTTTTGGCTTTGGTTCCAGTAGCAAATACGACAAGGTACAGTACAAGATGAATATCAAAATGTTTGTATGTTTTGAATGCATTTGTGTGAACTTTCCTTCAGAGCTTCATCTCAAGAGAGTGTATCTTAACACATTTTTCAGCCATGAATATGGGATGTTTCAGATCCCAGTTGTTAACACTGAGACGTTCACTGTCTTTTGTTTTAAATTACAAAAAAACATACTATCAAGCTATTTGCATGGGAAATTAAAAAAAAAAAATCAGTCACTGTCTCCTCTCTTACATGAGATGGTTACAAGTGTCTGCTAATGGATCCACATGGATAATGAGTAGACAGCAGTGGAAGTGATAATAGTTAAATATTTTGCTTTAAATATTTTTCTGGTTCCTAACAGAGACAAAAAATGTTGGTAGGTGTAATAGAACTAATTCCTGATATCTCTATTTAAATCCTGCATAGCCTTGAGCAATAGTTATTTACAGTAAATGTGCAGTATGTTCTAGTTATAAATTTTATGTCTGCTAATGTATTTCTTCTGTCATGGATGCCATGGTGCTGACACAGCAGTGTTCTACCATTTCTGTGTAATTAAAATATTGCATCTTTATTCTAATGTCATACTCAACATTGTGTATTGTAAGTATGGGTGCCTTGCCACAAACCCTCATGACTGTAAAGATTTGTGGTGTTTTGTTTTTTCCCTGTGGATGAGCATGTCCTTTGAACTGTACGGGTTACCTAGTCCAGTGTTGGTACAAGCTCCTACTTCTTTTACCACCCAAGAAAGAGGTGATGTGTCTCTCTTCTCCTGCTAAGACTTAAGCAGACATATCTGCTCCAGGATTTTCATATCTGCACCTGGTAGCTGGTACTTGAAGGTTGTTGGTGAAGTGCTGGCTTCTGGATCTTGCCTCCTGCTTGTGGATCTTTTGACTTGGGCCGGCCTTGAAAGCACTATGTCATATATCAGTGCAGAGGGGCCCGAAGGAGGGAGAGCAACAGCAATTTTAATCTTTGTCATGTAAACCACTGTGTTTCTTTCTGTGGCGTTCCAGCTCTTACTTTGATGCCAGTTATAGCAGCATTGCCTACTAGGAATTTTTTTGTCACGTTTCTCAACTATAATTTGAAGTACTTGGCTGCTGTTGCTATCCTCGAGCTATTACTGTAGTTTGATCCACCTGAGCATTTTCCCTTTCATTCTAAAGACAATGAACAGGAGCAGAGATACCACAAGCAAGGAACACTGGCATTATTAGGTCAGTTTCAAGGTCCTTCTGTCTTTCAGTGTTCTTACTCTTCTAAACTTCAAAGCCTGTTGCGCTAGAAACATTTTTCTCACCGTATCCATGGATTGTTCCAGGTTTCTTTTTCTCTCCCATTATTTTGGAAGTGCATAGTCCTCTGCAACTCATAAATGTTGGAAACAAAAGTGAAACCAAGAGCCATTTTGTCTTTGCTGTGATGGAACCAGGAGTCTCCTTTACACAGCCATCTGAAAACTTATTGTGAGGGATTAGACCTGTTTGAAGAAAAACAGTTGCTTTTCACTTCTTGAACACGACAGACACTTTGTTCTCTTATGCCATCACTAAGATTGTTTAAAATTTTTCAGTTACTGGATGATTTAAAACGATTCTCTCCAGTTACTAATGTGCCAGCGGTAATCCTATCATTCTTGACCATAGAAGAAATGTGAACAAACAGGATTTACATCCCAGTTTTAAATCTCAGCTTAGAAGTTATAGACCTCTTTCTTGTCTGCTTCTATCTCTTCTTTCATTTTTGTCTGACCTGCCTTATAGAAAAAGGTAACTACAGATAGGTAGGTGCCGGAGATTTAGTGCTCTGTTTTCTGATGTCGCACCCTCAGCTCGTTTGTTTGTTTCCAGACATCTTATGAGAATATGCTCTGGTAGGATGTGCGTTTTTTGGCTTTAAAGTGATTCCCACGCATCTCGGGGAATAATTTTTAAAAGAGAAAGGAGTATAATAACCTATCCTGTACTCTCATATTTGTGAGTTGTGCTCAAAGCAATAATTCTAGTTGAGATCATGTTAGCTTCGCTGAGAGAGCAGGCTCTTGATTTTCCCCATGAACATTTTTTTCATGTTCTGTTCAAATTGTATCTGTGTTTTCTAGTTGACAGGAACCACTGTCCAGGCTTCTTTTTTTCTTTTTCCTTCTGGTATGATCTTGGCCGTGATGGTGATGGTGTTGGGGTGATTTTATTTTTTTCCTCTTTTTTGATGATACGTGTTTTTGTGGAGTAATTCTTCTTGAGTCAGAAAAAGGACTACACTTGTTTGCTTTGAGCTCCTTCAGTATTTGACCTAATTAAGGGAACTGTATCTGAGCCAATCTCAACTGAAATTTCTGACTGTGTGAAAATCATCAGAGATGAGTTGAGCTCACTGTCAACAGGCCATGCACACTTCAGAAGTTCTTCCGTAGATGGAAACTTGTCCAAAAATCCGTAGCTGACCTAAAGATACAGTACCTTTATGTTGATTTTAAATGTTACATTGAACTATATCTCTGAGCCTTCTAAGGCTTTAGTTCCTATAGACTACCCAAACCACAGTTCCCTGTTGCAAGCTGACAGCTCCTGTGTGGTGTATTGGTGCAGTAGTGGGGAAAGTCTCTTTGCGTTTGTGTACGTGTGCGCATTTGGAGGAGCTGAGGATTCCAAATGTGTAGTGTAGTTACTGAAGGAGTGTCTTTTGGTAGAGCTCAGATCTTGTGGAAAATTTTCCCATTAGCAGTGAAGTTGGGTTTGTAAAGTCATATGTACAGAGGACTCATATGTCCTAATGGTGGTATATCTTGTTTTTGTTGTGGATTTGATCTCTAATAGCATATCAAGAAACAGATCTGTTTGTTAGTACTTCTGTTTGTCTGCTGAACATGTGAGTAAATGAACATAGCCATTTAAGATTCTCTAAAGTCATGTAATTCTGATTTTTCTCTGAACCTGGAGTAGCCTGATGATAAGATCAATTCTGAGGTTCCAGTAGGGACTTTGCAGAATTCTACCTGACAGTTGGTTTGAGCCTGGGCTCACCATGAAGTGCCGTTCTTGTCTCGTGGAGTGAAAAATTGTTGTTTGCTCTCTCTACCATACCAGTACAAAGTACACAGGAAAGGTAATTGCAAAGAAGTCCCTCATGATCTTGCAGCAGACACTATTGCGCTATGAGAACACTGAATGTACGAGGAAGAATTTTCAGATCTCTTCTTTGTTACGAAGTTTTGTAAGTATGGAATGGAGACAACTCTGTACAGACAAATCACAGTACGTTAAAACTCTCAGTCTGTACGGTCATGCCACTGGAATCTCTTCTTTCTCAGTATGGGAAGTATTTAATAGGAAAATTTGCACTGAGTGAAAGTACTAGATACTCTACCATTTCATTTCTGGGCAAAATCCTCGTAAAGGACCTTTGTCAATATCACATTGAGCTAGCTATTTGAGCTGAAAGACCGAAGTTGGTAAGCAGGCTTTGACTGCCAGTCAAACATATGAAAATGCTTGCATCTTTCTCATTCAGCCTTTGCTAACAGAGAATCTGGCAACAGTACGTCTTTGTCTTGGGGCATCTTATTGTAAGGGATGTCACCTTGTCCATATGCACTTGGTAAGGGTAACCCTGAAGTAAATTTTGTGCTATTGCATCTTTCCCATTTTCTTCCTGGTGGAACTTTTCTGAATTTGTGCGGGGTCCGGATCCAATGATTGCTATGAATTTATTTATCTGTTTTTAATTCATGTCATGTAGACACATGTAGGCACTTTCTGATTCTGTAACTGACATGTTTGTGGTCATCATTTTTTCCTGGTCTTCTTGCATCTGGGGGATTTCCATGTCATCGAGAGTCTAGACCTCTGAGCATGATTTAAGTGTTAGAACCTCTGCCTCGCTGATTTCTACATAACAAGTTACAGGAAATTGTGTTATGGATTGGTCATGACAGAGCATACTCTTCAGAAAAGGGAATATAATTCTACTAGAACTTGGGTATTCTTCTGACTGTGCTGAAATACCTCTCTCTTAACACCTAAGACAACATTTTTTTTGGAGATCTCTATGCCTTGGGTCATTTGTTCAATTGTTTTTATTCTGCACTGGAAATCTAATTTGAGTGAATGAAGATTTCGTGGTTTTATTTTTACTTGTTTAAAGTTCAGCTGAGTATGTGAGCTGCCAAGGGGTTTTGCTTGCCACTAAGTAGTGTTGGGACGTGCAGTATATGTTGCAGTTTGTCTTCTGTTCTCTTTCTCTCTTCTTCTTGTGGTTCAATGTCTTTCTGATTGCATGGTGTTGAAATGAGTGTGCCAGCGAGGGATAGCACCGTAAGCCTTTTTGCATACTATTTGGACAAAACAATTCCTCAGTCTTCAGTGTCAGTGGAAAACCACCTAGAATTAATTATGGGCAGGTAGACTGAAATAATTGTGAGCTTGAAGACTTCAGTTTAGATCGGCTTTATTTTATCTGCTGGAACATTTTCAAATATCTAGCATTATAATAATATATATGTTTGGCTTCTGGTGTTAAAATGTTTGGCAATGATGCAATGTGATATTTTCCTTTTTCTTTTCTTCTTACACCATAGCTCATAAGTCTGTGACGCAGTTTTCATTATCAGATGTATTCACATGAAAATTTGTAACCCATTTAATGCATCTATGCTGTGTTCTGTCAAATGTCTACAAGTAGTTGTGTATTGCCCCATTCTTCTGTTCTTTAAATGATCTGCACCCTCAGACCTGTGGATTATTCTTGTGAGAATATAGAGAGTGAATACTGGCCAAAAAAAAAAGTCATTTACTTTTCCTCTTTAAAGTGAGATAAACAGGTCAGTTTGTAACCTGGTTTTATGCAAAAGCGATCACCAATAGCATTGTTAAAAATACTTTTGGTAGTTATCTTCTATATGTTTTTTTTAATAGGTTCTTTAAAAAAAAAAATTACAAAATGACTTTGTTTACAGATAGCAGATCAGATGTTCTTTCATAGTGATTATCGGCCCCTTATCCGCGATGCCAACAACTTTGTCCTGGATGAACAGACACAGCAGGCTCCACACCTTATGCCTCCTCCGTTTCTGGTTGATGTGGATGGCAATCCTCATCCTGCGAGGTATCAAAGGCTAGTTCCTGGTCGTGAGAACTGCAGGGAGGAGCAACTTATTCCTCAGATGGGAGTGACATCTTCAGGTATGGAAAATTACAGTTCGAAACAGCGTAGCCTATGTAGTTGCCTATAGATGTTCTACATTTTCCCTCTCACTCTGTTCTTTTTCTTTGTTATTGGGAGTAGTCATTCACATAACATTGACAAGTTGCATTGTCCTTGACACTGATTGCTTGTGACAGACTATTTTGCTTACAGTGTTGTCATCAATCAAGTCAGTACTAGCTGATGCTACAACACAAGTTAGCTTGGAGCTCATTTCATTATTGAAACAGTATGTGACACTGAGTGAGCTTTTGATTGATCTCTTTGGAGTAACATTTCCTACTTCAAAAAGCCTAGGAAATAGACTGATCTTCTACAGATCAGTTGGAATGGGTAACACCTACAAGAAGAGAAGGGTAGGAGGACACCTGAAACATGCAAAATCTACTTCCTCTGTAGATGAAGACAGTCTTTCAACGTAAGCTTTGGTTTGGTTTGAGAGCTCTCAAGACTTGATGAGGATGCAAAATCTAGGACGTTCCTCTAAAATCGCGTTCTCCATGTGTACTGTGTGTGAGGAACATGCATACTTTGGGCCATTGGCTATTGGAAACTGCTTAAATGTGGTCCATGTGGGTGGAGATATAAAAATGATGCCTACTTGTTACGTGTTACGAGTTCAATATTAGTATGAATGAGCAAACAGTGACTGGTGACGGTGATTTTAAATATTTTCAAGATAAGCATTGCTTAGTATTTGGATATTCTTGAAAATATAGGAAAACTGAGTGTGCCTGTAAATAGTGGCTTATATATACACCATACTGAAGTCTGTGGTGTGTCAGACATTCCAGGTAAGTTAACTATCAGTGTTGTTCCCAGAAGAGATCTTTATCTTTTTTTGTAGACCTGAAGATGATGAGCCACTGAATACTTAAATAATAATTTTTAAGGAGCGTTTCAACATGTCCTCCAAAATTATAGGAAGAAAGGCTACCTGAGAAGCATTTATAAGAGGGAAAAAAACTTTCTGGTGAACGTATGCCATGTTTTCTCTCTTAACTTTTTAGCTAGTGCCTTTGAAGCTAAATTAGTGTTCCAAGGAAGGGTGCAGTTTTACATCATTGCTACAGTTGCAGCATAGAACCGTCACATTCTTAAATCCTCCAAATTTAAAAATGTCCTGGGCACATTTTCCAGTATAATATCTTGAAACGAGTCAGACCATGAACACAGACCCAGCAATATTAAATTTAATGATGATGCATGAATGCCTATAGGAAGATGATGTCCATAGCATTTCGTTTAATAGCAGGAAGCCATTAACTGGGCTGACAGAGAGCCGGAGAGACACAGGATATTTTTCTACCTCTTTACAATTTAGCAACAGTATATGCAGTCTTATCCAGAGCTAAGCTATGTTTGTATATTTTGTATGTTCCCTACCACTAAGGAAGCTCCTTGCTCCCTGAAACTTTATTGTGGGATTTGAGGGAGCAGAGCACTGGCAATTTATTTCTTGTCAAGAAGTTTTTTGTAAGGGCCTAGAAGAGTAGGGGGAATTCAGATAATCTTACTTGATTTATTCTTTAGAAGTTACATGAAGCTCCTTTAAAGAAAACATATTGGAAGAAATCAAGTATACACCAGTGTCTTTACGATTTGATTTTTTGGAACTTACTGCTATTTGTGAAGGCAAAATTTCACAAGCTAGATACTTAAAAAACATTTCTCTTGTTCAGGTAGCAGTTCCTTTATTTGTCATTCTTGGGTTATTTGTAGTATTTCCCACTGTTTTAACGAGGCAGTATGTCTGCTCATGAGATCACCAGATAAATCAGACTGCCTTACTGCATGAGTCAGAAAACATCCAGCTGTGGTTATACCTGAGCTCATTCCGTGATTTCAAGCTTCTGCTGCTTTGGGGAAGTTGACTTCAACTAAACTAACTTCAAAACTCTGAGAGCACTATCTTAAATATTTATGTTCTTTCTGCATAACATCATCTTTTAAGAAAGGTCTGCTTCTTTCTAGCCACAATCTAAGCTGTTTATTTCATAGCACAATTGTTGTAATATCTTGATCTTGCAAAGTTTATCCTATGATATCTCTTTGGAATGATGCTGGGAAAATAATTTCTGTAGCTTGTTTCTTTGAACATTGTCATCCCTCGTTACAAAGTTTTGCAAGTTCTGCTTCTATTGACAGGAGTTTCCCACCACTCCACCACTTTCAAATCAGTACTATAACCCTTGCCTTTTTCTCTGTACCTCTCTAATTTTTTGAGTATAAAAAGAGGTTTTGCATCGTTTATGCTTACATGCTATGTTTTTTGCTTGATGCCCTGAAACAATATTGTTATCTTGTAATCCCTTCTTTTAGAACTATTTCTAGCCTTTTATTCAAGAGACCTGCCCAAAAGAAGGTTTCCTGGATGTTCTACATGGCAAAGAAAATTAGCGTTACTTACCTGTGTTGTCATTATGCCTGTGTGGAGCTCAGTCAAGCATTTTGACTGCTTGTTGTTCTCTGGTATAGATAATACTGTTCTAATTCAGTTAGACCTTCTTGATGTAGAAGTTTTTGCTAAAGTGTTTTATGGTGCATTTGGGGCAGGCTAAGCACACATTTGGACAATTTACGTTGACTGAGGTGACAACAGTTAAATTAAGCTTCTCTATCTTGATTGCACTTGATCAAATTTAGGCCTTTATTGGGAGTGGCGTGGCACCTTCACCTTGCTCCAGGGAACCTAATGCTCTCAATATTAAGAAAAAAGTCCTGTTTTATAAGCAAGAACATACACACAAAAAAAGATGTTAAAAATATGCTTTAGCCAATACTTAAGCATGTGATTATATACTGTGTTTGTAAATTTGAAAGTTAAAACTTTTATGAGCAGTTTATAATAGAAGGTTCTTCAACATTTGTGTGTTATTCTATTGTGTATTTTATTGCACAGGATTGAATCAAGTTCTTAGTCAACAAGCAAATCAAGAAGTTAGTCCATTGGATAGCATGATTCAAAGACTTCAGCAAGAGCAGGATCAGAGACGTTCTGGGGAGGCAGGAACTAGTAGTACCAGCCGGATAAGCAGAGGTAAATTACATGGATGGGGTGAGGGTGTTTTGGTTTTTCAACTGAACCAGCTGACAATTAGAAAAATGTAAATCGCGTATTATTGTGCATGACTTTGTTGAACTACTAAGAAAGGAGGTATGGAACGATAGAGTATCATTCATCTTTCTCATCTATTGTTTTTTTCATCTGCAAATCTCAGAATTATTGACATTACAAATTTATCTTTGTTAATGTTATTGTGTGCTCACTCAAGGAATTTGCAGTGACTGTGTTCCCTTAGACATACCTACCCTACTGTTTAATCTAGAATTGGCCATCTGTTTGAGGGAAATCTGAATTGTCTCAAATAAGGAAATAGGAGGGAGAAAAAAGGAAAGAGCTTCTTGTTTCTCAGTACAGCTATTCAATATTTTAATCTCTTGCAGTAGATTACAGGATAGTCTTCAATGCTCTAAAAAAAAAATCATGATTGGCAATCCATCCAAGTAAGCAAGAATAATGTGTGTGTGGAAAATGTGAAAAAATGTTGAAATCTTTGCTACAGTTGTAGGTGTTTGAAGGAACTTGGATGTGTCGTCCTTTGTTGTGTTTTTTTTTGTTTGTTTGTTTGCATTTTTTTGTTTTGTGTTGACCATTTCAGTTTCTTGTCCGTAAATTTTACAGCTTGGATTCTTAATACTTTTCAGTATTAAGTATTCAGTGTTGTGGCTTCATTTTTTTTCAAGGTAGAAAGAAGACTGTTTCAAGAAATGTGCTAATTGAGTGAGATAGCGCACTGTTTTATAAAATGGGTCTAGAGTGCATTAGCACTAGTCAGCTTCTTGCAAACATTTTCAAAAGCATTTTTAAAGACTGTTGAACCAAAAAGATATTTGCTTCACTTTAGTGTTGAGATGCATCTTCTCCTTTTCATGAAGCACTGCAGCCCTATAAATACTTCAGTGTGCACATTTTGGAAGGAATAGAAATTGCTGAAATAGTTAGTTTGGTTAATATTTGCCTTCTTCTGAAGTAATATATTAAGTAAAATACTCATTCTTTTTTCCTTCATCTTGAGTTTTTCTTTAACTGTTGCCCTTAAAATTTCCGATCGAGTACAGCTGTTCCTTTTTGACTTTTAGGATCCGTAAGTTCTACCTCCGAAGTACATTCACCACCAAATATAGGTTTAAGACGTAGTGGACAAATTGAAGGTGTGCGTCAGATGCATAGTAACGCTCCGAGAAGCGAAATAGCCACTGAACGAGACCTTGTGGCTTGGAGTCGAAGGGTTGTAGTGCCTGAACTGTCTTCTGGTGTAGCCAGGTAAACACAGGCCCAGTTTGAGTGAATTGTAATTTGGTGAACTTTGTTAAATTGAACAGTTTTGATATTCACATTATCACAGTAATATTTGTGTGGTATTTGTCTATTATGTGGTCTCATAATTCTTATAAAATCAGTTTGTTTGAAATAAGTTGTTATTTGAGTGTCACTCGTAAAATCTTGGAATTATACAAATAATATGAATAAAAATTAACCACTTAATAAATGACAGCATGATTTAACTTGTATATGCAGTGGAATCTAATTGCTTAAATGTTTTCTGACTTGTAGCATAAGATTATAGTATATTTTTACTGCATTTATTCCTGGCATTTTACAACTGGGACAGTGACTCATTAAGTGCCTGAGGTGAATTTTGATTTTCAAACCTGAAATAGCTTTATTTTGTTCAGTAATGCACTCTTGTGATGAATAGTTATATCAGTAAGGCAAAAAAAACCCAAAACACTAGCTACACTCCGACTGCTCTAGCTTTTTGAAATACGATTGAAATTCTTCTGTAACCAAGGGATTCTCTGAATGCTTAAAATTTTGGAAATCTTTTTAATAGAAGATAATTAACATCCTAAGACACTATGTTGGTGTATAAAGGTACAGATTTTCTTTAGATTTAGAAATTGGTATCTTGTAAATAACGAAGAAAGAGTACTTTTCAATTATGTTTTTTAGATACTCTGTGAATATTTCTCAAGAAAGTTGCTTTTGAATTCAAAATCATGGCTTTGGGAATAGTTAAGTCAGATGTCCTTTGAACAGAACACAACCATGTATTCAATCCTTGCCACTTGAAATCTTTCTTTGTTCAGAAAGGGTAATTTTGAAGCCAAATTCTGACTCTAAAGAAAGAAACTACTGTTCAAAGCACGTCGTAATTATTGAACGTTTATTCCATGATTTGGAAGAGATTCTCTGAGTGGTGGTATTTTTGCTTTAAGGTTAACATCTTAATTTTCTATTTTCAGTAGGCAGGAAGAGTGGAGAACAGCAAAGGGAGAAGAAGAAGTAAGGGTGTATCGATCAGAAGAGAAAAGAAAACATGTAATGAGTCACGTTCAGAGAGAGAACAAAATACCTACTTTCTCTAAGGTAAATAGTTACTTGTATTTTATCACAGTAAGAAGCATAAAAATAAATACAGTTTGTTAGGCCACATGAATTTACATTGCTCTTCTCAGTTTTAAATTTGAAAAACAGGAGTACAGGAATTTGCTTACCTCCCAAGACTGAGCATGCATCTCTCTACTGATGTTTCACTATGTTCTAAATAAACTGGGATTGTTCTTCGAAACCCACTAAGTGAGAAGCCCTGCAAATCTGGTTTTGGGGACATACTTTGCTGTAGGGTGACTGTCACTGTTGATCACTACATCCTCATGCTGTTGTCTACTGTTTGACATACTGTTCTGTGGAAAGGTTCAATTAAAACTTAAGTCATATTTTTTTAATGCATTTAAGTACATTTCCCATTACAAATAAAGAATTAGGTATGTTTTCTGATGGTACCCTAATAATCATAGTGCAAATTTTTATGGGATTTTCTAAGTCATGCTTTTTGCTGGACTTGGAGTGCATTTTTCAGAAAAGAGAAAAACAGGTTACATGAAATAGATAGAAGGGAATGGGTTGTACCAAAAATGAAACTGTCATCATAACTGACTTGATGCTTTCGTACAACCTGTGAAAAAATTAATCCTACACATTTATGCTGGTAAGAAAATGTGAAGGAGGTATATTCCATATTTACAAAAATCATTTTACACCTTGTTTATTAGAAATTAGTTTTATCTGTGCATCACATGCTTATCTATGCTTTTCTAGCTAAATAACCAACCAGATTCTGTAACTAAAGAGGTAAATGTTAAACAAAGGGAAAGGAGAACCCAAGCTTTGGCTTTTGTAGCATGCTTATCTAGATGAGACTGTTTAACCCCTAATTAGAACCTTAGTAAAATACATGTGCCCAAGAATGCCTGCAAGTTGTCAACTGAAAAGTAAAAATCACGTGGTTCAAGGTGGAAAAATTTAAGACATTTTTAATTTTTAAAATTAAAAACAAATGTACAAAAGACTGTGCAGCTGTCGATGCTATCACAGTACCACACGTAATTCCTGTGATGTATATTATTAACTTTCTTGGGGAGGAAGGGACTGAGACTGAAAGCAATCTGAGGTAAATTTCAGATGCTGACTAGTACTTTCAATTTCTTTCTTAAATTTCTTAAAATTTTCTTGAATTTCTTATATTAAAATTCTGTACATTGGTATTCTTAAGAAATGATACAGATAAGCTCATTTCAGTGCTGCAGAATAATAGGAACTTTTTTCTTTTTGAATTTATCTGCCAGTTTTTGTACACAGAGGTGTGAAGCTCTTTGTCCTTTATGGTTTTGGAGGCGACCATGGCCGTGCCCATCAGTGAGATACCAAGATATCATAAAACTTGGTAACTCTTTCTTTCTCTCAGGAATAATAGAAGATGGGCCTCACAAATTCAGATTTTAAGAAAGTTATTTGTTGACTTGAGGGGATGTATTTTGGTGCTGAATTACAGACTTTCTTTCAGTTTACTTAAACAGTTGCACAGCTCAAGAGTTTTCCCCTTTTCTTTAGCTACAGCTCAGTCAAAAGATCCTTTCTGCTCTGTGAATTGCTACCAGCTTACCCTTAAATTTCTAATTGGGTTATAGTTCTCCTAAAATGTCACTGGGACTTAAAAATACCAGAGCAAACTAGTTGGTCCAGCATTTTGGTATCAGCAGTTACTTTTATTACATCACTGAAACAAAGAAGAACTTAATGTGGATGTTCTTTTAAAGAACTTTTCTCAGAGGAAATTTTTTTTAGTCTCCTAAATTTAAAGTCAGCACTGAATCCTTGGGAGTTCTGTATTTTCCTTTTGGATATTTATGCCCTTAACATCCTGCAGAGCAAAAGCTAGCTTAGGAAAACCTTTCATTTTCTTATGTTGACCCAGAGAAGAATGTGTCCTTCATTTATCTCAGATCTGAAAGATATGTGATCTGGATTCTTATGCCCAGAATGTAAGGGTAAGATAACTTGGCAAATCCTTTAGTCATTTCCCACCTTTGTTCTGAGGAAATAGCAGACCGTCAGGGTCTCTGCACTTGCGTATGTCAATAAGTTTTCCATGCAGTAATTGTTGATGAATTCAGTAACTGTTTAAAGACATCTAAATAAATCCTTCTTAAACCGTACACAATACTTTTTTTATGGCATCTCAGAAGAGAAAACTGATATTCTTCATTTGCTTATTTTTTGTTAAAGCTCTCTTTTTGGAGGACTTGGGTTGATGAGAAGCATACGAATAATTAATATCCCTTGAGATAAGTCTCAGAAGGATTTGGAAATGAGTAGGTATCAAATGGGCTTTAAATAAGCAAATTTGCAACGAGAAAAGGGTGCTTGATCCCAAGTGATTAAGTCTCCTCATTAGATAAAATGTTCAGATTGTAGCTGTTTTTGCTGCTGCTTATGGTTAGCATAAGCATATTTTTGAAATTTCTGAGTTCTGTTCTTATAATAATGATAAAGTAATATTTTCTATGTTCTCTTCTAACTAAAAGGACTCAGAAATATGCAAGAAAAAAAATGAAAAGGAGAGTAGGAATGAATCTTAGCATTTTGGATTTCAAGCCAAAGTTTAGGTCAGTAGGGAAGAACAGAGAGCATCTATAATTACTTTTAGAGGAGATTCCAGTGTCTCATTACTTATTTTTATTCCAGAGTGTGGTAGAAGTTAGTAGTGACTTACAGCTGAGTCTTTCTTCTTTAATAATATCTGTTGCTTAGGTGGAAGTCAGATAAGATATTTAAAATTACAAAACTTATATTTCTTTGATACAGGTAATACTGGGAAGTGTTTGTATATTATTGCTTTGCGGACCTAATGAAGCTGTGTAGGTGAACCTAGAAACTTATGTATTTTGACTTGAGTAGTATTTAATACTACTAATCTGCATGTCAAATGAAGAATTCAGTTTAGTTTTTCAGTCATTGGTGAGGAATGTTTGTTTGTTTTTCCTTATATTAAACAAAAGCACTTAGGGGTGGGGGAGAGGAAAAAAACACTAATGACAAAAGATAGAATATGGTATTGGAATATTTGCCTTTTCAAAGTGGAACTATGTTTCAAATTATATTTTTTTCAGGAACATGCCAAAGATGAAAAGTGAGATAAATAACATACTTGGTTAAATGTTCCCATTCCAAGTAATAGATATTAGTTTATTTAACTACTGACATTATGGAGCATTTCAATAAATATTAAAGAGCTATGAAATTTCTATAGGCTGTGGGGTGGATATGGTGTGTATCCAAGTAAAAAAAAAGTGACAGAAATGGAAATATTTCTAGTTACCAGTAGATGGAAATTAGAGAACACAAATTTAAAATAATGGAATTTGGACATTTGCATGGATGGACAAAAGTGGAAAAAATAGGCCACTGCCACAAGTGCAAATGATAGTATTGTAAATTAACAGAAAACAATGAGGAGAAATGTGGATTTTTTTTTTTCTTGTTTCTGAAGGCAGCTTGGTTGTGTTCCTCAAAAGTGGTAATTTTTCCACTTACATGTTACTTAAACACTGCTTCCAGGTAAATTGGCAAGATGTTAAGAAGAAAGCAATGTAAAACTTGTGAGACCAGCACTTAATGTTTAGTAGCCATCATCTATACTGCCTTTTGGCCGTTTTCACTGATTTCTCACATGTATATGATGTGGTAAGAATAAGAACTAAGTAATTAATTACAGGCACTGTTCCATAGTTGAGGAGAATATGGAGGGATGCTCTAGCTGAAGAAGAAATGACAGGACAAGAGGCAGTGGGCACAAACTGAAACACATGAGGTTTTTGCCTGAACATCTGGGAGCACTTCTTTACTGTGCGGGTGGTCAAGCACTGGCACAGGTTGCCCAGAGGGGTTGTGGAAATACATGAAAGCACTCCCTGCTTGGAAATACACGAAAGCCGCCTGGACATGGTCCTGGGCAACCTGCTGTAGGTGTCACTGCTTGAGCAGGGGGTTGGACCAGATGGCCTCCAGAGGTCCCTTCCAACCTCAGCCTTTCTGGGATTCTGTGAAATAAAAACTGCTTTATGCACTAAGAGCTTAGGGGGATTGTTACGTTTGTCATCTGGAGAAAACTCACAGTCAGTGAAGAATGTTAAGCTTGAATGAAGTTATATATTAACAACCTCAGTAATGAAAAAGTATCCTTCCAGAAAAATAAGAACTGAAATTCATTACAGATAAATTTAAGTTTCAGAGATAGATGTTAGGTGGAAGCATTTAAATATCCTATCTAGTCAATAATTAAAACAATTACATAGACTATTTGGCAAACTGATGTTTTTCATCATAACATTTCAAACATAGTGTTGGAAAAAGCGTATACAGACCAAAAAAAAAAACCCACTTTCCTTTCTTTGTCTCAAAGAGGCGTTAGCATCTGTTGATGTTGGGGTTCTGATACTGGACATATGCTTGTGACCTATCTCTGTTTAACTTGCTAGTAAAGGCTGATTCCTGTTGTCTTAAGGAAGGAGGAAGAATTCTCAGAGATCAGATCCTACTGGTGAAGAAATGCTATGAAACTGTTGCAGCTAAAGCTTTTCAAAATTACTGCAACCCTGTATAAAAGCACGGCAAAGCTGTGCTTCCTGGTGGAGTCAGGGTCTTCAGGACAGTAGAATGCAGTGCTGTAATTTGAAAGTTGTTAGGACACCACTGAGTTTCCACTGTATCAACTGGTCCTTCACAAATGGTATTAAGAAGTCCCTCAGCTCTGTCCAGATGACATGTTTGTATCTGTCCCTTTCAAATACAGGAAATACCATCACAAAAACTGTTCTGACAGCAGCTGTAATTTCTAATGTGTCTATAGATGTGCTCTGATATTGAATGGAAGCCTTGGATATGATACAAGGTACTTGTCAGCATGTATGACTTCATCAAAGTGTACAGAGAGGGAGAGAGTGATGTTTGAACCTCAAATCATAGGTAATCCTGGCTTTATTTTCAAGCTTCCCATTAGAGTTGAGAGTGCAATTTCAAGCTCTTTCTTCAGGATGTATATTGAAAAAAGAAGACTGTCAGCTGTGTTTCCTCAGTCATTGTTGCAGAGTTTGGTGATAGATTCCATTTTGCCAGAAAAGGCTTGTAATACCTTCTCTTTCTAGTCAAACCTTCGTACTCTATGCTACTGCTGCCCATCCACCACCAAATAAATGAGATTTTGCCTGACCTACAGCTTCTCATCAAGTTTTGGTAAAGCTGTTTTGAATAGGAATGATGTTAAGTTCCATTTTTTGGCAAGAAGGGAAAGATGTATACTTTTTGGTCCCTGCTAGAGCAGGGTGGTTGCATGAGATGACCTCCAGAGGTCCCTTCCAACCTCAGCCTTTCTGTGATTTTGTCACTTATGGATAACAACTTTTTAAAATTCTTGTTTTCATACTGTATCTTTCCCAAAGCAGTTTGTTACCCTTTGGCATCACCATGATGCAATATATATACAGTGATGTTACTTGCTTTGATAGGCACTTCCATATGGGAGTGATTTATTTGTTTTTTTGTCAGCTTCTGAACGGCCAAAAGAGAAGAACTCTTTCCAAAACCAAACAGCAGTGCAAAGCACCTCAGTTTTTCAGGGAATACATAGTTCCAGTGTAAGTAGAGTAAAGCTATATTTATAATAACCATTTGAGAAATCTTCTGAATACAAGTGCAGGTGTAAATTTTTAGGGGTTTTATTTCAAGAAAGAAGACAAGTAAGCAAATTTAGTGTAGTTGTAATGTAGCTTCTGCAAAATGCGTCCTTGTTATTATAAAGGGTACGCAACTCATTTGTTTCATTGGGCTTCAGTGATCCCATTTCTGTTGTCTGTGCTTCCCCATACAGTGTTTCGTGCTGCTAAGAGCTGTATGGGCTTTACACAAAAGCAGTGATTCCCAGTGGGTATTCTATAAAAGTAGCGGAAGCAAGTTGTTGTAACGTTGGTTTTTGTGACCTGTCTGCTTCAACAATCAATCTTGAGAGCTTGACAAGAAGTGAGCAGCCCCAGAAGGCTGAGGGGCAGAGTGTACTGTGTGATGGGCTCAGCTGCTAGTCCTAGGGCTGCTTTAAAGCTGTTCTGGGTAAGGTCAAAGCAGCTTGAGGAGATCTGGTATGTGCTGCCAGTTCGAATCCAGAAGAAGGAATGCCCCAGGTTTCAAAAGTTTGGGCAATCTTGAAATGCTGATTGCTAAGCAATCCTGTTAGAAGTATCTTCCAGTAGCTGTGCTGTCAGCTTCTCAGGAGGACACTGGTAGCTTCCCCAGCTTGAATTCACTGGACAGAACAAAAGAAATGCAATGCTGTCTTTCATAGAGTATAGAACAGTGTGTGTTGTCTTATGCACTTTGGTGAAAACTGTGATGTAATTGCACAGATCTACGGAAGTGAACAGGTGCGGTCATTCCTGAAAAAGGCATGTGTCTTCTAACATGGAGAAGATGCTCTAGCTATCAGACTTCTGCATTTGGCTAAGGAAGACCAAATCTTAGCTACAGTTGCTTAGCCAAGTTTTACTACAGTTTTCAACAGAAAGTAGTTTTTGTTCTCAGTGAGAAAATTTAACCTTATGAACTAACTTCCATCATACAGGACTGGAAAGATCTCACCACTCCAGAAGAAAACAATCTAAGAGTCATAGGTGCAAGCAGTCTCTCCTTCTAGAATGTTCTCATAATATTAGTAGCTTTCCGTGGTTTGTGCCAGTTCTGCTTGCTTTATCTCTGGCATTGTTTTTTCAACCATATCAGTGCTTACTAGATATCTAGGGTTTCCTTTACAGAAGAAGGAGAGCACTGGGGAAGCATACCACCTTTTGTGGCATCCAGGAAACTGTACAGAAGCTATTTCACTGGGACTGACCTAGTCTGAAGTTCAAGTATGCATGGCAAAAAAATTACAACAGAACTCTTGAGGTCATAGCGCTTAAATTTTTGTAAGGGTGGGGGACTAATACAGGATTACGTACTTCAAGTGTTAAGAGCAAGTGTTTACGTTACGTATTCTAAGCTTCGTAAGAACTCAGATTCTTTACAGCTGACTTCATTTGAACTCTTCTGTGCATCATCCTACCATTTAAAGGCCTTTTCTTAGCATACAGGGATGACTGTTACCAAGGGATGCATTACTGTATGGTCTCTCTCTTCTAACACATCTGACCCTTCAGTTGCAAAATAACACATGCTAGAGTTCTGTGTAAGAGTCCCCTTTCTTCTGGGCATTTTTGTTAGTGCAATTTTGAGCTGTTACAAACTCTTAGCAGCCTATCAGTTACCTGTCTATGTACTGTGTTGAGAATGATGAGTATTAATGATTACATCCCTGGAGGTCTTCAAAAAAAGTTTAGGTGTAGAGCTTAGTGACATGGTTTAGTGGTGGACTTGGCAGTGCTAGGTTAAATGTTGGACTGGATGATCTTGGAGGTCTTTTCCAGCCTAAATGATTCTATGATTCTATTCTATGATTCAAAATACAAATTTGTTATTAATAGTTGGGAAATTTTAATTTTTCCAGAATATACTGAACTACTTGGTGCTTATATTCAGATATTCATGTATGTGTTTCCTTCAGCAGCTTTAGTTGTGGACTTGTGGCCTGTTTTGAATTTTCTGATGTTGAAATTTGTGTCTTTTTGCTACTGCAAAAGTTGCTTCCTCCAGTACTGTTAAATAAAATGCTATGTGTTAATAAAACCTACACTCAAAAATGATCTGTTTTGATCTTCATGTCTTCACAGAACCATTCTCATGATCATTTACTAGACACTAGCGACTCAAGAAAACAGCAAACAAACCAGCACAACTACCGTACAAGATATGCATTAGAAGAAACTGCGAGGCCTGCTGAAGAGTTAGAAAATGGACACAGTTCCTCAGATGTAAGATCCTCAGTCATGAGGCAATCTTATAAATTCTATTTCTATTTGTTAAGCTCCTGCTTCAGCTAAGTAAACTTAGTTCTTAGTTGAAACTCAGGTTGCATTTTCGTTGTGGGTTTTCTTTCATCTCTTCAAAGATAGATGTTGAATCATGTTTTTAAGTGCTATTTTGTGTGTTTAGTTTTGCCTAAAAAAAAAACAAAAGGAATTTTGCAAAAATGTTTTGCAAAGTAAATATGTGCAGTGTTAAATCTGTCCTAGATTTGTGAGCCTAATCAGTATGGCCCATATAGCCTATCGGTATGGTCACCTGCTGTAGGTGGCCCTGCTTGAGCTGGGCGGTTGGACAAGATGACCTCCAGAGGTCCCTTCCAGCCTGTGCTTCTGTTATGTAGCTACATTGGAGAAATGAGTATTAAAGGTTTGCCCTAATTTTCATTTGATAGTAATTGAATAGATGGGGAAGTACTACATTAAAAAGGGTTGGAAAGCATTTTTAAGAAGGTAAACTAATCTTTTTAAATGGAGATTGAGAAGCACTCAGGGCTCCACTGACTATATGTTGAAAAATGTTGCTCTACGCTGTGCATCTCTCCAGGCATAGATAACTTTCTTATTTCCTTTCATTTAAATAAGTCTATTAAAGTAAAGTAAGTATCTGCAAATTAAAATGTATTTTAGCAATGTAAAACTTTTCTAATGCTCTATGTTTATAAGATGTATAAAGCCTAGAATTGTCTTAGTCATATTGTCATATATTATAAATGTTTTGAATTCCAAAGAAAACGTGTTGTTTTTCCCTCTCCCTGCCCATCCACTCTCCTCCCCGCCCTTTGTTAGGAAGGGGAAGTAGTTGTTGCCAGTGGTGGAACATCAGAAGATGATGAAAGAGCATGGCACAGTGATGGCAGTTCTAGGTAAGTGACAATCTACCTTACAGAAAAAAGTCCTGCTTATGTATTTTAAATAATATTATCTTCTCTGTAAATGATTAATTAGTAATAACTAAAATGTGTACATTTAGAAGATGACAAATAACTTAAAACTTTCAGGATTTCGTTTTCATCTGTATTATTGGTTACCTAAAATTCAGAAAAGGTTTCACCCTTGTTTGCCAGCAGAAGTATTTCCTATTGGTTTTGTGGGAGGGTTGTTCTTTGCAGGCATGCTTCAGGCATATGATAGTAGTTTCTTGTGACTGTCAATCTGAGCTGTGTGACTGCCTCTACTGGCACTTGGTTTGAAATTAAAGCAAAGATTGATGTAGCTTCAAACCATTCTTCTTGAAGCAGATTTTTTTTGTTAAATTTTGTTCAAAGCTGTTCAAAGCCAGAAGTCATGAGAACAATATCCAGACTTTAAAATGTATCATCTTGAACTGACCAAGTGAACATGCAGTTTATTCTAGTGATACTAGAAGATGCTTCTTACAAGACTGAATGACTGCAAGGCTTTTGTTTTGCTACCATTTAAACTGTAGTTAGAACATAGATTTTTAGGCACTGTTTATAAACTGTTCAAGTGTTGTAGTTATCTAGACTGTTAACTCTAATCTTGGATTGGGTTATATTATATAAACTGATGCGCTCGGAATAGCTTTTTAACTTTTGCTTTTTAATTTCCTTTTTTCTTTTGCATATTGTACATAGTGACTACTCTAGTGATTATTCTGACTGGACGGCAGATGCAGGAATCAATCTGCAACCACCAAAGAAAATTCCTAAACTTAAAACAAAGAAAGCAGAAAGTAGTTCAGAAGATGAAGAAGGACCTGAAAAACAAAAGAAACAAATTAAAAAGGAAAGGAAGAAAGGGAATGAGGAGAAAGATGGACCATCGACATCACCAAAGAAGAGGAAACCCAAAGAGAGGAAGCAAAAGGTTAGATGCACTTCGTATATTAAAGGATGATCATTCTTACTGTCTTAGACAGAATTAGAAGACTGATTCAGTTATGTATGCAACTTAATATTGTGTAATTTGAAAACGTCTTTTACTAGTAATAAATGAGAAGTACTGACTCTTGTAAGTCAAATGGTAGGTTGTTGTAATTGTATGCTTTCTAAATATGAGGTGTTTCACTTAAGGAACACTTCCTTAACACCATGTTATCTCAGACCAGAAATTTCTTTTATAGGGATGTATTGAGTATTGGTGTAACATATGCCGGTATTTTTTCAGCTGTACTTGGCAGTCTCCCCACTTAATTGCAACTTCTTTTTAGGTCTACACAATCATGTCATCTTTTTTCCTATAAATTCCATGATATATGATATTTGCACTATGTTTGCCATTATGTTTCTGTTAAGTGCGATTTCACTTGATCAGGGTTTTGTTATTGTCTGTTTGGGTTTTGTTTGCTTTATAGCATAACCACGTCATTCCTGTTTTAGGTCAGCGCGTGAAAACTTCTAGTGGCTTTTGTTGTTTTTTTCTTTTNGTTGTTTTTTTTTTTTCTTTTTTTTTTTTTTTTTTTGTTAGATCAGAAAGCTTCGTTCCTTCTTTATGGAGACCAGTAGTGGTTTATCTGGTAGTCACCGAGTGCTTTCATAAGCACATAGCTTTTATTTTTACAATACCCAAGGAAGTCAACTTTATCATTTAAGTGATGAAATAACTGTATTTTGTTTATTTATAAGATCACGAGTCCTTATTATTCCTTAAGATCACTATTTCAGCATTTTGGCCCCCATTAGAAGGTAGACTGATGAAACAGCCAACATGGAGGTTGGCACAGCATCTGCTTAAATGCATACCTTTAGTAAGACATGCAGGATGTTAGGTGGCAGTCTTACTCTTTAATTAGGATGGTTTTTGATTATTGTATACAGTCATTAGTTACAGTGTCAATACTAATAGTATCTTGGTATTTGCACAGTCTGAAATCAGAAGAAGGTATGAGATCACAAAAATATGATTTTTTTTAATCGGTGAAACCTCTGGTTATGCTTTTTATTATAAAATATAAGACTGGGTGACAACATAGTATTTCCATTTAGATTATCATTGAATCACAGAATATCCTGAGTTGGAAGGGACCCACGAGGATCATCAAGTCCAACTCCCAACTCTGCACAGGACCACCCAAAAATCAAACCATATGTCTGAGAGCGTTGTCCAAATGCTTCTTGAACTCTAAGAGAACTTGATTAAAGCCAAACTGAGTGTTTTAGGAAGGCTTGCATCCATTTTGATCCCAGTTACTGGGATGCAGGAGGTCGTTGATTCCAAAAGCGTCAGACAAATATTTCAGATTTTTAAAGATGACCTGCTTCATTCTGGAATCACAAGAAATATTAGGCTGGAAGGAATATCAGAAAATCATCTCTCTTCCCTCTGTCCCTAGTTGGATTAATTATACCATTATTCCTGACAGATGTTTATCTTCGAAGTTTTGTGTGGTAGAGATTCTACTGCCTTACTGGGCAGAGAGCTCACAGTCCTTACTGGTAGAAAGTTCTTCCTATTTTCTGAACCTGAATCAAAGTTAGGTCCTTCCATTGAGGAAAAAAGTCTTGACTATCTCTGTAACCAGGCACAGAGTTGTAGGAATTAAGAAAAGATTAGAGAAAGAATGTCATTCTTCTCTATTAATGCATGGACTGCCAAGGTCTTGAATGGTACTTACATTTCTAATTTCTGGAAAGGTTCTGTTTTGATTTCTTTTTTCTTTTTTTTTTTTCTTTTTTTTCTTTTTTTTGGTGGTTTTTATTTGTGTGTATGCTTTTTCCTGTAATAAACCCAGGCATTCCAGTGGTGCGCTCAAAGCAGTTCCCATCCTGGTGAAACAACGTTATTTGTGCCCTGGAATGACATCTGGAGTACCATAATTGCAGTCTGGGGATGCAGAGTCTTCTGTCAGTAGCTATATGGAGTGGATTTCTGTGCAATCATTCAAGGTAGCTTTCTGTACGTGTACAAGATTCTGTTAATAATTCCAAAGCAATCTTGCTTGGATGGTTGTACAGAAACGTTTATTTACCTGATCAAGTCATTTCCGCATACTTTATCTCTGTGTACACTCATTAATCTATTTCTCCTCATTTTGCAGAGTTCCTTAATTGGAGGGAACTGTGTAGTTGTAGTGTCTTGTGGGCCAAGGCAACCATGTAATTTGACATGTTGGCTTCCACAGCTTTGCTTTGCCTTGCATTGTGGGCTATCAAAAGTGGCAGCCCAGTGTGTGGCGTAGCTTGAAACATGGACTTAGGAGAAACAACTCTTTTTCAGCCTGAGACACATTATCTCATTAGTTAGATCTTCCTGATCAAAAAGTAGTTTCCAATCCTCCTAAGTTGTTTGATTGTTTGCTGGCTGCCATCTTTGAGGTATGGTATGTTTGAAACACACCTTTAAGAAGAAGGAGAAGGAATGAGAAGGAGAACTGTAGAACCTGTTCTCTGCTTACTGAATCTTGTTGCTAAATGCTAATTAGTGATTATTGCTTCTGAATACAAAGAAGGTTAAAAGTCAAGGCATACATGCAACTTCTACATTCATATGTAGAATTTTTGTTGTAGTCTTTTAATATTTTGTCTAATTGGTTAAAAAGAACTATGTATTTCAGTTTTACCTTTCTGGGCATGAGATGTAGTTCTTAATAATTTCTGTCTTTAATGAAAAAGGTTGCTACTTTAAAAAAACTTAGGTCTTTAGATTGTTAATTTTTTTGGTCTTGGAGTTACTGTAAGCTGTTAAGTAGGATTTATTTTCACATTGGCAATATGTTCCTTTTTTCTTTAAATATATTAAAGGAATGGCAGTTAATTTCTAATACAGCGCTTCCCAAAACACAAGGCTGCCCCAGATGTTATTCATATTAATCGTTTGTGTGCATTTTCTTCAGAGGCTGGCTGTAGGAGTTCTGGCAGAAAATGGTTTGACACTGGAAGAATGGCTGCCTTCAGCATGGATTACAGATACTGTTCCTCGTCGGTGCCCATTTGTACCGCAGATGGGGGATGAGGTATTGTAGTTTCTCCTCTGTATTCTTGCTTTTTTCAGCTTGTTTTTGCCCTTTTGTTATCCTCATCTGTGCATTTTTTTCCAGTGATTTAATACCATTTATTATTGGAATATTTTGGATTTTCTTCAAAACATTCTTTGATCAGGCTAAAATTTGCATTCACTTCCAATTGTCTTTCCCATACTTAAAAAATGTTCTGCACACCATGTTGCTTTGACTTTTTTCTTCCATGCTGTTGCAGTAACATTCTTTCTTGTAGTATATTCAGTGTGACTTTCCTTATGACACGCTTGTACAAGCTGAGATGTTTTATCTAGTAAAACTACTCCTTTGTTGTAGAGCAACTTGTACACTGAAGAATATGTATGAAATCAAATATGAATTTAAGTATTGTTTGGAAAACTTCAGTTTCGGACTTGAAGTAAAAACTGGGAA
>VXAL01011329.1:37424-48982 GCA_013399475.1 Chauna torquata | reverse complement strand
AATTATCAAAACAAAGAGTTTATTTTCCAACGTTGTTTTTAAGTTTAGAAGGGACTACTTAACAGCTCTAAAATGAAATGGCATTTAATGAATAGGCTAAAATGAAGTGCAGAAAGTCCTTCACGCATTTAAAGATACTTTACATACAATATGTGTGTTGCAAAAAGCACCTAAAGATTAATAAATTGCTTACCTGTCACTTGAAGCTCAGTGGTACTGTTTAAAGAATTGAAAATATATTTTATAAAGAATTCTGGGGAGGGCAAACTTGCTTTCCCCATACAGACTCCTTGGAGAGCCAGAGTAATGATTAAAGCAGCCAGGCGTGGAAGAGTGTTTTCATCAGCACCATCTCTGTCCATTATATCAGCATTTTTCTCCAGAGTACTCACATCAACACACTGAAATCAGGAGAAAACAGCATGAAGACAGCCCTGGTCACCTCCATTTAAACAAGAGTGACAGGAGAAGAAACTGGTGAGAACGCTTTCACAGGCAGACAGAGTAGAAAAAAATACTAAGATTAAAGCTGTAATTGACAGCAGGACAGCAAATGAGAAACAGACGACAGTTTCTGGAGAATGCGGACAGAACAAAAGAGGCTGTAATTTTACTCAGTTTCTGAGGGGGAAGAAGTATAGCCCATCATTCAGATAATTTTTGTTTAGTGGTAGTTTCATACTGTTTCTGCTGTTCCTGTGTCATCCTCAATTGCCTCCACATCTAATTCCAGAAAGTGGCAGAAAGGGAGAAATGTTTGTTAAGGCACAAGACATTTACTCAGATAATATAGGCTTCAACTCTTTATCTCAGACTTCAGAAAGAATTCTGTTAATGATTTTCATTCTCTATTTATTAAATGAAATCAATAATTTGTTATGGGACATGTATCTAGGATGTTATGGAAAGCTATCACTCTGAAGATAAAGGGTGATTTCCCTGCTGGGCGACCAAAGAGGTGCAGCAGACAGTTGTGTATGTCTGTGTGTGTGGATGTGTGCTGGTCTGAAGTGAGGGAGCAGGCTACAGCTCTCTTAGTTACCTGGAAACTTATCCCTGTTTGCCTCCATTTCTGCCTTGTTTATTTTCACTGCAAACACTTGGGGTTCAAGTGAAACAAAAAAAGATTTGGTGAAAATTTTTAAAGATCATTTATCTTTTCCCTTATAAACTAAATTGAAAAGTCAGCTGGATGAGCCAGTACAGTAATCGTTTATTTTACATATACTCATCTCTCTCTCTATATGCCTTAAACACTGTGGAGAGGAGGCTAGCATTTTTTTCCTGCCCATCCATTACACATTTTCATTTCCAGAACCTGAAATTTCATCTCTCATTTCAAATAATATATTAGCTGCTACAACTGAGAAGAGGATATTTTCTGTAAAGCCAAAACATATGAAGAAACACTAAAAATGCCTTTCTTCTTCCACTGTCCTTCAGCATTGGCCCTTTTCCATTACTCAAGTGTTGTGATTCTAAGTATTAAATAGTCTATAATGTTTTGAGTACCTTTCATTAAACAAACAACAAACAAACAAACAAACAAACAAACAACTCTTTTTCCTCATGTCAGTGAGTGGTAAAGTCTCACTTACTGAAGAGGCTTGACGACTGAATATACTGCCAGCACAAACAAACAGAGCACACAGTAAAGCACTAAAGCACTTTATGGATTGTTATTCCATCTTGATATGCCAAATACCCACCGATGCCTCTTTACAGTTGCCCAGATACCACTGGATTTCTTGGAAATCGGCACGTTCACCAAGACTTAGAACCAAAAGTACTGGTCAATGAATAATTTATGATGGGAAACAATTGCACAAAGAACACAGGAAGAGGAACTGGTGGCCCTCAGCATTCTGCTGCACAGCCAGGACTCCTTGCCATCTTCTGTTTGCCTAAGAAGCACCTCCTACAGTATGGCGTAAGTTAAAATCCAATGAAATGAAAAAGAAAGGGGCAAATTCTAAGTCTGCAATAGACCAAATTTAACTATATATTATGAACAGATCTAAGGGACTTCTCACAGCAGGTCGACCTGTACTTTAGTAGCTATCTAATCTGGCAAAACCTTATTTTTTTGCCCTTTACACGGAAAACAGTTTTTTTATATTGTGAACTCCAGAATATTATTTTATTATTTTATAGGGCCGACTTGAGATAAGGAATAATAAATAGTGTTGAGAAAATCTGCTGCATGTTTCCAGACTTTAAAAGGATGTTTTTGGTTGAATATACTCAATATGCTACTTTTTTTTTTTTAAACTTTAAATTTAAGCTTATCTGTACAAGTCCTTCTGCAAGACATATTCATGCTCGTAGATAATTAGATGTGTGTCCCAGCTGAAGGAGGCCATCAGATCTTTGGACAGATTCCTCATTCCAGCCTACTTTGGATGGACAGGGCCTGGCACGGATCTAATCAGAGCAGACTGATTTATCATCTTTGTTATACAGCCAGACCAGTTTTAGAGCTGCTCTGGTTTATACCATTTAGATACTATCGCTGGTAATATATTTATACTATTAAATACAACAGGTGAGAAAGCATTTTCTGTCCTTGAGGCCAAGTGTAACTTGCATCTACGCAGGTGTACTTTTCCATCTGCCTTAAGCAGGGCAACTGTATCTAAATTACCTATTGGGAATGGTCCTTAACATGCTATTTCCCCAACTGTGTCTCAGCTCGGTCTGTGGAAGTGTTAAGGTAGCACATGCCAAAAGCATGTCAAGGAGAAGGCTAGTACTGAACAGTATGTACAACAAAAGACCAATGTTCAGTCTGTGCTCTCACACTGTTATTTACCAGTTGTCTGGACAGCCATGATAAAGACATGATGTCTGAAATAGCTTAAAGGATTATATCAGTAGCAAATTATGAAGTTACTTTTAATTGTTTTCTTTACCTGCGTTTCAGGAGTTTTAAAATGTTGCTTTACTGCATCCAAAATATCTTCTGTTTCATTCCGTGAAAAATAATAACAGTCTTCATCATGCCTTAAACTCAACATACTCTGTAGGTAAAATTTATAATCCTTATTACTCAAGCTGATTTCTGAAGAACACGCATCTCTATGATGAAGAATGTAGTAGAGGAGAATAAGAGAAATTCTCTCAAATACTTCTTCACTGAGATGGTCTTCTAAATCTCCACCAGCTATTAGTAACACAGCATCTGGTTCAAGGCACTGCGAAAAAATTAAAATAAATGGAAATTCAATTCAAGTAACACATTGCCAGCCATCTGCAAATTCAAGTAGAGAAGGCAATAGGAGAATTCAACTCTTAGATATAAGGGATCAAACCTAAGACTACACAGATGCAGGCCAATGGAAATACAGGAGGCCACATGTAAGTCATTGCAGTTCTACGGCTGCAAGATCATGCCTTGTGTCTTTTTCCAGAGCCCTTCTGTTTTTTAGAAATGTAAGCATTCAAGGGATTTAAGATTTGCTACAAAACAGAAAGAATTCTGATGAAAACTTCACTGTGGAGAACTGAAAGTCTTCCACCGGCTTCAACAGATTTTACTCCTGGTTATATATATATTAGATAAGGGCTACTGCTTAATCATATTTTCACCTATGCATTCTCTATGTGTTTCTGTTATAAGACAAAGACCATATCTGCACTGTAGTTAATTCAGGGTATGTGAACAGAAGTTATATCATATTCAATGCATTGTTAAGAGACTTAATTGACCCTGCAATCATATGGCTATTTTTATTTTTTCCGATATGGATGCTGTTAACTGGAACAATTCAGTTCAGTACAGAAAGCCAGCACAACGTCTCAACATCACTCAGTCCTCTAAATGGATTTCAGGAGTGACTGAAATGATATACTCATCCTATGCAGGCTTTCTGTCTGAGCAGACATAGATTTAAATATATATATATGTATGCAAACTCCATTGTTCTTGATGCAAAGACATTTTTTCCAGAAACTTTTGCCAGCTCAAACTAAAGTTAGCCTCTAACACTAGGCCAGAAGAACAATAGGGCTATATGTCAGGCTACAGAAAATAAGATAGCGAATTCCAGAATAAAGAGATCTTCTTGAAGAGACCCTGTAACTATTGTCATTCACTGTGTAGCTGTTTTTTTTCCAACTGGCTCTTTCCAAGCATTTTATAGCCATGCCAATTAATCTCAACCATTGTGGCAGAGCAGCCAGACTGTACATTTGTAAGAAGAAACTACAACATGTGAAGGTACCATGGGAGGACCATCATTACAGTCAAATACATTCATGAGTCCTAGACGGAACCCATTTTGACAGACTAAACTGTTTTATGGCTACAAGCATGATGTGTTCGTTGGTGTGGCTCACCTTGTATGTTAGTTCATTTTCCTACACAGAAGCAGAGTAGAATCAAACACACATTGTCGTGTTCAGAAGCCAATATTCCCTGGAGGAATTGAGAGAGCTGCCACATTTTAATAAAAATAATTCCAGCAAAAATTGTCACAAATACTCAATCTAAAAAAAGAGAACTGTGGATGGTAATCACCAAATTAAATATTCATACTCAGAAGTAAACTAGATTAAAATATGACCTACTGTGCCCTGCCTAAATTGTCTATCAAGATCTAGAAGTCCTACTTTTTCTAGTGTATGTCTCTGAACCTTAGTATTTGGGCTAGGAGAAAACAGCTGTTCTGTTTTCTGTCTGTAAAGACCTCAAGTTAGTCAACTAAGCTTTTCAAATAGCCAACAATAATACAGTAAACATCCTGCAAGTAGTGTAAGATTTTCAAAGTTTTCTATAATATTTCAAAACCCAGTAGGGATAAATTGTAATCAGTGAGGCTTTTGTTTGCTCCTGCAAGGAAGATGACTCAAAAGGAAATTGCTTCTTAGAAGGAACTGGGTCCATGGTAAAAGATGCAGTTATTCCACAGTATATGGTCAGCCCATAAAAGGTTAAGGAGATATCAAGAGCAACTAAATTGGTACATCACGTATTATTTTTCTGCTAGTAGTATTGGGCCCCTCACTACAAGAAGGACATGGAGGTGCTGGAGCGCATCCAAAGAAGGGCAACAAAGCTGGTGAGGGGTCTGGAGAACAAGTCTTGTGAGGAGCGGCTGAGGGAGCTGGGGGTGTTCAGCCTGGAGAAAAGGAGGCTCAGGGGAGACTTTACCACTGTATATAATTACCTTAAATGAGGCTATAGTGAGATGGGGAATCAGTCTCTTCTCCCAAGCGCCAACTGAGAAGACAAGAGGAAATGGCCTCAAGTTATGCCAGGGGAGGTTTAGGTTGGATATTAGGAAAAAATTCTTCACTGAAAGGGTTGTGAAGTATTGGAACAGGCTGCCCGGGGAAGTGGTTGAGGCACCATCCCTGGAGGTCTTCCAAAAATATTTGGACTCAGAGCTTAATGACTTGGTTTAATGGTGGACTTGATGGTGCTAGGTTAAAGGTTGGACTCGATGATCTTAGAGGTCTTTTCCAACCTAAACAATTCTATGATTTTACAGGCATCACCAATTGCATGGTCTTGGTTTAGAAAACCTTATTTGCTACAAAAAATAGAGCCCAACTTTGAAACTGGGAACCATACACTGATTTTCTTTGTTTGAGAGACCAGAAGTTAGGAAGAAAAATAGAAAAGAATACAAAAAAAACCCACAAATGTTTCTTACCATTGTAAGAAATATATGCCTTTAGTGTGCTTAGGAGATAAAGGAGTGTCAGGTGCTGTTCAAGATCTTCCAGTCCCTGACCAAGGAGTCTGTGAGCCAATATGTAACAACAAACCAGAAAAGGATCTAAAGAAGTGTTAAACTTTATTGCTTTTAAATATCCATTGGGAACATCATTAAAAATGAAAAAGATCGAAAAACAAAGTCATCTGGTATGACTGGAATCCTGGATTTAGAAGGGAATGTTTAGTCTGAAATCAATTAGTTATTCCCAATAAGCACGAGAAAGAAAATGCCAATGTAAGGTGGGGCATTCTGTTTCAAATTTTGGAGATCTGGGAGGACAGTGCTTCTCAAACAGCTTCTGCTATCTTGGCTTCCAAATCTTGTTAAATCATCTTGGAAGACTTCAGCACAGCGCCATGGGGGCTGAATGTGACTGAAGATGCCATATCTCTCTTGTGGATTTTCTATAGCGAACTGTGTTCATGTGGCACTGCAGGGTGTGTGCAGCATTACCAATACATTCAACACTGAGAAGTACTGGAAATGGTGAAAGTCCTCATATTTTTCCCACAGAAAATTTCCAAGATGAAGCCTAAAGATCATAGAAGTCCTGATCAAAGTAAGCCCCAGCAAAGTTTCACTTAGATTTCTTTCATCCAGGGACACAATGGCTATGCTTTCCACAAAAAGATCGCAAACAGAAGAAAATGGCAATCCAGAGGATCAAAACAAAGATGGAGAACAAGAAAGCCTAGACCCCTGTTTTGTGAAGTTTAGGAGGCATTTATACCCATTACTGTTTAATGCTTTCTCAGCTTTTGATCTGGGTCCGTATTTATGTACACTGAGAAAAACTCCTGCACAGTCTCCTTTATAACAAAAACCCACAGGGAGTAACTGACACCTACAGTATTTATGTATGAAATTTCACATTGGGGTTCATATGAAAAATAAGAACGTTTGAAGGAGGAGAAAATTAAGTGAGTAGTTGTCCTCTGCACAGGAGAAAAAGATCTCCATTTCATTGGCTTGGCTGTTTGCCAAGAATAGTATATTCTCAACGCAATCACCTTTATGAGCATCCTCGTAATTCTGATGTAAAGAGACACTCTGCTGTATGTAGGTCACTGAACCAAGCCAGAGCTAGAGTAACATTAATCAAAGCCAAGACTGACCAAGCTCTTTGTAGTTCCTTTCAGCTAAGTTGCTCACTTGCCACTGTCTCCCTCCTACCAGAACTTATGATCTTATCACTCTTGTCCCTTTCCTTGTCAAATCAGGAAACGCTTCTGAGAATAGTCTCAATTCAACTAGACAGCCAAGTGTTCTGTGAAACTGTACCCTGGGCTATTTCCAGTTTCAGTTTGGATTTGCAGATTCATTGTTCTGCCTTTGATTTTTCTTGACCTGAACTGCTTACCAAAAACTTCCCCTACATCTTCAATACTTCAGTGAATTAGCAGATGAATCTGCAATGATCCTGTTTGGGTTTTATTTTTATGAACTAAAACCTACAACAACAAACAAAGCGACAGAACTAGTCCCCAATTTTTACCTATGTCTTTCCACAGTGGAAATCTGTGCCCCATATTCAAGCTCATGCCTTTATAGTTAGATCAGAGTAAAACAGAAAAACCTTTGTTGGAAAATAAAGACTTGAAAACTTTAAAGGAAAATTATTACTACTATTTGACTGAAGCATGGGCTTTTTAAGGCATACTTGTCATGTCTGGCATATTTCCTCTTTACAAGATCAAACAATTAACATTAATAATTTACAATGAATTATTAAAGCCAGGACTATCAATTTTTGGCTGCAACAACGAGTCTTTTACAGGTTTAGGAGGGTTTCACTCAAATAAACAATTTTAGAACTCACTGACGATCCTGTAAAGACATCCCTCATTAATTGAAGCACTAACCAGATTACAGTCCTCTTGCATGCCATAAATCCGCTGTGGGCACTCAGCTCTCTCCAGTAACATTTTGATCAGTTCTCGTGAGTGGTTCATGTGGAGCTCAGTGGTGTCAGCTGAAAGAACGCGTAAAACTTCCATCAGATAGCCTCGGCTGGGAGCATAGCTGCCATCCTGCCCATGCTCTTCCCCAAGCTGTCCTTCAGCAGTGAGCACGCTCAATATGAAAGCAGAACATACCACCCCAAGAGCTGGATGCTTGGTCAGAAAACACATCTCCTCTTCCTGCAGTGCGTGATATGCACTGAATGTTGGATTGTTGTTTGCACTTCACAGCTTAAACTTGAAACCTGAGGAATCTGAATAGTAAAGGGGAAAAAAACCCCAACCCCTTAATTAGTGTGAATGCAATATGTTTGAAAGGATTTATTAATTGGTCGGCTAAGCTGATTTGCAGTGACAAGCTGTTTTTGAACAACAGGGAGCCTGTAAGGGCTTTACAGCCCAGAACAGCAGGAAACTAAGACAACCATGGCCTTAAAATTTCTGTAGAATTACCAATAGAGGTTGACTCAAACTGCCCTTCCCTCCTATAAAAATAAAGTGTATGGTTTTCATTTCAGTGTTATGTTATTGCATTCACTAATAATCCTCTTCAGTAAGAACAGGAAAATATTTTAGCTTTCATTTTTAGTCCATTATGAAACAGGTTTTTAGTAGCAAAAATAGCTGTAAATAAAAATTACTAGTCTAATTCTGATACGAATGTATAGTAATTATATTACAAAGCAGTGATATAGAGCAGGTTTTACTTTCAAAACACTTTATCAACATCAACCAAACTCCAGCTATACAACACAAAACAAGAATAAACAGGATGTACTTAAAAATTAGTGATATTTTATAATCAGAGGAAAGAGTTTCAAGACTGAGGTCATAATTTCATTCAGAGACCTCAGTGAATAAACAAGACAAACAAATCAGAAGCAACAAGTTCAACTTTTTAAAACTCTAGATGCAAAAGATATTTTGTACTATAAATCTGTCTTGACACTATCCTTCCCAATATATCATCACCTCGGCTTTAACAATAACCTATCCTAATATAGAAGAAACATGAAAGAATTTCACTTCTGTTTTCCACAAAAACATTTTCATTTTATTGATGGGCAGATGCTGGCAGCAACATACACTTGCATATGATAATGCACGTGTTAAACAGCCACACACAAGATCAGTATCTTGTAAGTGCAATACAGTATGTATGTGTTTTATTTTAACGGAAGCTCTGCTAATGGAGTACTTAAAAAGAAAAAAAAACTGCTGAATTCAAACTGGCATTTACTCACTAACTAAAGGTTAGTATGTTTTAGATGCTAGGAAATCTTTTGATATACAGACATTTTACTGTTAGCAGCTATGAATATGTATCATTGTTATGGGGATACATTGATTTCTAAACATTATTTTCTTACCTTCTGAAGGGAAAAAGAATGCTTGTGTATCTAGCTTTGTGGCCTTTTGAATCCTCAGAAGTATTTAGCTGCTGGAAGGCCAATGTTTTTAAAATTCTTGATGGTGCTCTGGAAGCTGGAGAGGATTAGTTTATTGCTGCCTTGAAAAGTTTTCAGTTGCTATGGAGAGAGCTGCTCTTAAGGTAACAATGGAGGTGGATAGGAATTAGTACATGTTCTTCTTGGCAAGTTCTAGGCATCACATTATTGAATGTATTTCACATACTTTGGTAGTTATCAGTTTATGTAAACAGTCCCTGCTTTATTGTAGCAAACAAGATGTATAAAATCTATTGAAGAATGTTTCACTGCAATGGATAATACATGCAAGCACCCTAACTGTTCTCTATTTTACCACATTATTGGAGAAATTTTATAATATATCTGATTTTTTTTTTTAATCAAAACTTTACTTCTTTTGCAAATACCAGAACAGAATAGAAACAGAAATCTTTTCAAGCACCTCCATTAAAAAAAATGCTATTTTTCTTTGAGAAACACTGTCCATAGAGAACAGGCTCTTTAATCCCCACTCATTTTGTACCACATTTGCACCAATTAAAAAAGCTGGGATACCTCAGACTGTGGTGAAAAAAAAAATTCCTCCACCCACTCAGATTTTCCTGAGGGGTGCTGTTGCAAAGTTGACATTTGTCGCTGTGCTGGTACAATATTATCGCACTGGAAGTTAGTGAAAACTCATGACCGACAGATTTCCGCAGCGATAAGTACACCAGCCATACCCTTCTCCCACTTTCCAAACCTTCAGTGTGGTAATGAAGAATTAGCATCTCAGCTGGCTCTTCAAATCCTGTGAATCAGAAAGCCTGCTTACCTCACTAGTAATAGAAATGTCATAACTGTTTTTAAAGCTAGATTCCAAAGTCCAGGAATATATGCCAGTAATATTTCCTTCAAGGTGGCCAGCTCAAAGGGAACAGTCTTGTATTAGTAAAGCTGAGAGCTAGCAACTGATATTGCCAATAAAAAATAAAAAAATAAAAAAATAAAACAACTACCGCAGCTTAAGTGCAAAATGTAAACAAATGTTCTCAAAAACACGAAGTACATGGAACTACGTACAAACTCTTCTATGATCAAAGCTGAGCATTTTAATAATCAGTCCTACTAGCAGTTACTCAAGTACATAAAACCCCTGACATCTATATCAAAATACATTTTATTTTACCTTCACAAACGACTTTTTTTTTTTTTTAAAACATCAATGACTGAAAAGCCGAAACACATAACAGGCATCTCCTCTAGCCTTTATGGAACTTGCTCTGTGAAACAAAGTTAACTACATCCACATTTGTTCCACTAATAAAAATAGTTCCTCAGATAACGAGGGAACGGCTTCCAGCATTTAATTCTGTGGATTGCTCAATCTCCAAATAAACATAGAATGAGTTTATCTGTATATAATTTGGTGTTTTGTATATAATTACTAATTGAAACAAAGCATTTATTCTATCCAATTAATGTGTATAAACACAGGGTGAATTGCTTCAATTTGAGAGAATCTAACATTTAAGAGCACACATCTGATGATTTATAACTACTGAAAGCTGATGAAAAGTTTTACATAATACTGGCAATATCTGAATCTAACATTTATATTACAGAGTGATGGTAACTAAAGGAAACGTTCAGTGTATTAAAAAGCAACAGATAACAATTGGTACAGGATACTGTGAATAATTTCAAAGGAGAACTCACTTCCCTTTTTAAAGCCAAGTGTTGCAAACTTCCTCCTCTGGCTTGTAAACAAGTTCCGCAGTGGTGGCAAAGTTACTGATGGGGACTCAAGCTTCCACCTCTGCTTTTACCCCTTGACATCACAGCATTACGTCTGCTTTCAGTCACGAGCTGTCATCAAAGCATTCTTCTGTCTGCACAACACTTAGAGGACTACTTTTAAAGTAATTTCTAAAACCAATTACTAACTCCTTTTTTCAAACCTTTCTGTAATAGCATTATTCCCCAGCTACCTACCCATTCTGACACTGTGCCAAATGATAAAATGGGACTTTGATGACAACAGAACCGTGTAGTTAGATGCCTATTTCTCTATGTATCTCAGCAGACTTATAAAAGAGATTCACTGATACAGTCTAATGACTTAAAACCTCAAGAAGCACCTTTCCCTAATATCATTCTCTCATTTGTTATAACAATCTCTGCCATTTTGGCTTAAATTTGATTGCATGTCTTTCGGTGATTTTTAATAAGGGGTGGGGGGTGTCTGTGCACAACGCTCATAATCCAGTAACTCTTTGCTTGCTGTAGAACGATAATGTGTATGGAAGAATGAGCCCTCAGAGGTACTGCAGAACTGGGGTAACTCAAATTGAAGCAGCTTGCCATTCTAACATGGTAAAAGACTGTATATATCAAAACCAGAGGCATGGTAAACATCCTGATTAAATAAGCAAATGAAACTTTTTTTTTTTTTTTTTTTTTCT
>VXAL01011329.1:5199-21091 GCA_013399475.1 Chauna torquata | reverse complement strand
AGAAGCACTGAGCTGACAATATTTCTGACAATACAGACAACTTTTAGATATCTCTCATTCCCACAACAGTAGGAGAGCATTGATAGTCACACAGGTAGATAGAGAGTACATTGTTTATTTCAGGCAGCCGTAGGTTTATCGGTTAAAAGAAAGCTAAGGTTGATTTCTTTTTGAAAAGACTGTTAATTTAACAGGACAGCTGGCTTCCTCCTATAAAGCCTGAGAAATGGCAGAGATGACAGAACAGCAAAAAATTAGAAAGAAAAAAAATCAGCAGAACAACTAACCAAAAGACAGATACCTCTGAATAAGATTTTTGAGTAGCTTCTATGAAGGCTGCTATGCAGAAAAGCGTTAGCTGTTGCCTATGCTTGGTCTTTATAGGTTAAGCAATGGGCATCCTAAGTATCCTTAGATTTGAAGGAGAAATTAACTATGCTGCTCTGTATTTCCAGCATAGTTCAAAAGTAAAGATGGTGCTGAACATTCATTATTTAGTCCTAAAGGCAAAAATTAAAGGATGTTTTTAAGGTAAGTGAGAAGCAATAAAAGGCACAGAAAGGAAGCCTTTTAAATATTTCTTTCTGTTGGTCGATGGTAGTGGGAAAATATGTAATCTCTTTATAAAATAATTAAGAGATATGGTACAAGAATAGCTTGGCAAGAATTGGTTCAGATAAGTCTTACTATTTCTGTGCTCTGATTAAAGCAGGCAATTACAATGGTGTTTTCTGGCCTTGCAACATATGCATTGCCTGTGCCATACAAATATTTCTTTGAATACAAGCTATTTGTCACAGCCCTACGTACTTGCTAATCACCTGAATCAATGGAAAACCAGTATCTTAAAGCATAATAAAGTCAAACACCCAGCGTCTTTCAGAACACCCATCTGTACTGCTCTGAGCTCCTATTACAACACTAGTATGGAAATCCTCAACATACGTGTCTTAGTAATAGAGCTACAAGTCACTCCTGATGAAGTATATTTATGGCTTTTAGCATTACAGAAAGTGTCTTCCATTTGGTCAGTGAATTCTATCTCCATGAATGATTTCATACAAATAAACAGATGATATTTCAGGTTTGCACTTTGAATACTGGAAAATCATTAAGTAAGCAAGCATGAAATGTAAGAGTGTATTTTCTTCAGTAGAATACACATGGCAAGTCTTATAAAAAGCTAAATTTTCTTTTCCAAGACCAAATTAAACATTCCTATAAGCCTTCAGAATTCCTCAGTGGTAGATAAACGAAAGCTGGCTATTTCAGATAGTAAAAAAAAATACTTTGAAGGAATCAAATCACTGGACACATGCAAGAGACAGAAGCACATTTTATAGCCCTCCTGAGCCAGAGGTCACATTTGGATAACTGTATTCGATAGCCCCCCGTGAACACTTCCTCCAGAAACACTGGAAATCCATTTTTGACACCATGCTATCCCATGGCAACTGAAAAGCTCATGATTTTATATGTTTCCATAATGTTTGCCCCTTAGTCACCCTGTTTTCTAACTGAAAGCTCCCGGTGCATTTAACCTATGTGCTGCAAACCAATAACAACCCTGATTACTCTTATAACCTTTCTCTGTACCTTTTATAGATCCTCTGTGTTCTTCTTGAGGCAAGAGCCCTACACATTATAAGGATATAGCTGCATATTTCCTAATACTATTATTTGCTTTTTGAATGTTACAGGGGACTGACCAAATGCTTTTCAGTAGATTATAAACATTGACTGCAAGAATTGTTTTCCTAACATGTGCCTGTCATTGCAGATCTTTTTTAGGGTTTTGTTTCCCACATACATTATTTTGACTCTGATAACAGTGTTTTCAGTTTCCATGTTATTATCTCACATCTTAGCAGTGGACAAATCTTCTGTAGGTCTTCACAGTCAAGCTCTAATTTTGACAAACACGAATAATTTTGAGTTATTGGTAAATGTCACCACTAGCTTTTTCTTCCAGGTGATCTGAAATAGCACTTGACCTATGTTCTCCACATGTGTACACATCCTTAAAACTCTAGCAGAGTTGCAAAGCACGATTTTCTAATTAAAAAAAAAAAAAAAAACCTTCTATTAACTATCATACTTATTTCCTAATTCTCTTACTACTGTATTTAACTCAGAGAAAGGGACTTTACCTCAGAGAAAGTTAGATTATCTGTTTTGTAGTGCTCAGGAAACACAAAGATTGATTGCATACCGATGAGGTATTTGTAACCTTCTATTCCTTTGGCACTGAATATTTCAGGAATAGATTATTTACCAGAGCAAACACCATTTTTTTTTTTTTCTTATATGATCAGTATTACAGTGACCTTCCTCCTGTATATTCTGACAAGGTCTTTTGTTCTTGGGATTAAGCTTCTGTTGTGAGTTTTCATTCCACAAAGCAGTTATTTATGAAATCTGATACGTGTGCCGTCTGCATGATAAGTACAAGTTTATTTGCAGGTAACTGAAGTCTTCCATTATTACTGCTTTCTGTGTTTGAAGTCTCTCAGTCTGTTGTAGTCTCTAGCATCTTAGCAAACAGTTGAAAAGACAACAAAAAGACAAAAAGGAGAGATGTACTGTTAGCAATTACACTAATGATCTCTGATGTGTCAATGTATTGCCTATAAGCGCAATGCTGTTTCACCTTCTTGAAAAATCTGTAAAGAAATAAACGTACCTAATGAAAGTCTGGAAAAATACGAAAACAAAATCGGCATTTACAGAAAGACAGTAAAAGGACAATTACTGAAAGACTGGTGACAAAGTGAGATATATTCATCCTGACAGTAAGAAAAAAAAAAGTTGGAAATAAAAGTGGCTATTAAATATTCCCAAGGGAGAAAAGTGTAGTGTGTAAACAAGTTTCTGAAACTGAGCCAGGAGAATTCCTGTCAGTTCTGTTTCACTAGTAAGTTAATGTACTTTGCATTTTTGTGTACTTTTCAGTTTTAAGATTTAAAAGCAATTAACTGTCCTCTAGAATGCTTCTGTGAGAAAAAAACACATTATTACCCCTATATCACTGAGGGAGAAGCAGAGGCAAACACTTTTTGATGGCACATAATGCACAAATGCCTATCTTGAACATTAAAGTGATGGTCCCACAAGACTTGCAAGGGAATAAAAAAGAAAAAGAAAAACAGAAGAAAATGATTAACCTTTGACTACATTTGACTACATTTGCTTTATTTAAAAGTCAAACATAACAGCTACGAGAAAAAAAATCCTACACACCTTATCAGACTAGTAAAAGAGTATTCCAGCTGGAGAGAGAAGACCAGCACAATATCTCATTCACCATCTAAAAAAATTAACTATGAAATCTGAATCAATTCCCTCTCATCTTCCCATCTTCACTACAGTTCATTTATTTGCCTCCAGGTTTTGCCTCTCAGTGATGCTCAGAGTCTTACCTAGTTAGTTCTGAGCAAACCCTGCGTCTGCCCTGCTAGCAGTCCTTCACACGAGTGCGCAGCCTGCCTTTCTGTGGAGTAAGTCTTGGACAACTCCAGCTGAGGTAATTCATTCCCCTGCAGAGATGAAAGTCCGCTGTCATGCCACAGATGTCGCCGTTGACTCCTGAGCTTCTGTCAGCGTTTCCTGCAGCTAAAACAAAATAAGAATACAACCTGGGGCTCCCTCCCCGGCCACAGACTGCCGCTCGCTCGCTAGATGTCGCCGCCGGCTGCCGCGAAACATGGCGCTCCTCGCGCCGGCCGCCATCTCGGGCGCGAAAGCGGCGGCGCGGCGAGACCAGCCACTCGCTGGGTCCTGACCCAAACCGGTCTTTCTCCTTCTCGCTGCTCTGCTCTCTTCGCCTCCATCTGCCCCCACCCCCGATCTGTGAAAGAACAGATACCTACGGAGGCCGGGCGGGGGCCCCAGCAGCTCCAGTGCAGGCGGCAGAGGAGGTTACGAGGCGTAGGGCAACAGGCGGCTACTCCTCATGAGAAGGGGCTGTGCCCGGCGGGCGGGGTGAGGCGCAGTGTGGGATTTTGGAAGTCCCCCTCCACTTTTGGGCACCGTTGACTTGTGAGGCTTGACTTGCCATGTTGAACGCTGTCATGCCAGCCCATGCAGTAGGGTGTACGGCCAAGTCAGAGAGGCACAGGCAGGTTTCACGAGGGGAAGCCGCCTGGTGCTGAGCTGGCTGCCCAGGACTATGCCCAGCTGGGCTTTGAGTATCGCCCAGCCTGGAGACTCCACAACCTCTCTGGACAGCCTGTGCCAGTCTTCAGGGCAGACACCAAATCTGGGTGCTATCCCTGTGCTGCAGATAGACTCTCTGATGGTGATATGATTTATCTACAGCTAAAGCTATGATACTGTAAACAGAAATCGGGCTTACGTAAATTAAAAATAAATTCTGTCCAGATGTAGCTGAACTAAAAAGTGAAAAAAAATTAGCAGACATTATCAACCTGTTGACCAAAAATACCGATCTTCTAATCAAGTTTATCATTGAGATCATGAAGATTATAGGAAATGGATGGGGGACATATAAGCAGAATATAGTTGTTTTCCGGTTGCAGTTGTTTTATGTCAGTCTACACAAAGAAGGAGAGGGAACTTTTAGGAGCAGCACTTGGGGTTAAACTGGATTGGACTTTTGTAAACAGTTTGTCTTCCTTAGCTATATGCATCTCTCATGGAAATGGAAGCATCAGAGCCCTCATTTCTGATGCTCAGCACAACTTAACCTTATCAAGGGTTCACTGGTGTACTGTACACATCAGCTCAGGGAAACTGAATAGAAAGACTCTATGGGGACTATAGGCAAACGCACTTTACTGATTTCTCACCCATCCTGGCACTGAGCTGGAAAGTGTTCATGAGAATGCAAAGGCAGATGGGTGCCTTGAAAGTTTATTTTAGAGGTAGTTTCTTGTAGAGACTGTCTTTGTAGGGTCAATGACTTGTAATTTCCTAGGAACTTCTGTCAATGCTCTAAACATTATCTTAAAAACTGCTCAGTTTCCATTCTGAATTAGTATGAAAAATAAAATCAACAGAAAATTTTGAATTTAACAGAAGTTTTGTCTCCAAAAGTAATGCTTTTCAAAGGAAAAAAAATATATATATATATATCTATTGGGACTGATTTGGGTGGTTGTTTTGTGAAGTAGCCTGGAGTTATTTCATGAACTCACATTAGGGGTAATCAACAAAAAAAGATAAGTATGTGCCATGCCAGACATCGCGTAAGATATCAATGAAGAACTGGATTCTGAGGAACTCATTTTTTCTCATGTCATCTGTATGTGCAGTATCTCCAACATCGATTCCTGCACTAGTTTTCAAAGCAGTCATGATGCCTTTTAAAAAATACTTCTGTAAAACTTTGATAAAAGAGCTAGTCACTGTATTCACCAGAAGTCGCTCAATTTTCTTGTCTCTCTTTTTAATCCCAAGCCCTAGGCCATTTACTGAGCTTTGGGACTAGAGTAACTAATAAAACACACAAAATAACAACAATATAAATTCCTTTTCATTACCACTCTTTTAATCACCATCTCCCTGGATTTTGTCCACATTGATTCTTTACAGTGTCATTGGATATATCATAGCATTGTCATTACTCAATTCAAATATTTATGTGAATCTTTCGTTTGTTTAAACTTCCAACTCATTGATTGGCACTGTGGATGTACCTAGGTTATTAAACCTACACAGGCAAACAGGTAAGTCAGAGAATTACAATTATAATGTGTAAGGAATTTACCAAAACAATGGAAATTGTTATGCATATTTAAATACTGTTTTGTGTTTTCTCCAATATGTCTTAAAGAAACAAAGATAAGAAACACCAATAAGAAGTTAAACCATTTGAATATATGTGTAGGAGTTACATTTGAAGTAATTGCTTTAGGTTTTTTCTGTGTCAGTGAAAGTCTAGAGGTTCTCATTATTCTCTAGAGTAGATCAAGCAATTAGACCCTGATGTACCTGTTTCTCTGCATTGATCACAATGGGGACCTTGGGTGGGTAGTTTAGCTACTACGTATGTCTATGTTTTCGATATCTAAATTATATGGGATGAATTCCAGTCCCTTCAGGTGTCTTAGATGGTTCAGCCTGTGCGTGAAAACGATTATGTTGTCATTGCGAATTCTGTAATGAAAAATGAGGGAAAGTTTGTGTGAAAATGTGTCTAGAATTTTTCCTTGTGTAATTGTTGAAACTGGCCTAAAACCATTTCCACAAAACATGTTTGCCTGTTTCTTCTTAAGACACACTAGGTTTATTTGTAAGTATGTTGTAAAGATTACGAGAATATCTTAATAAGCAATTTACTACCTGGATTAAGTCTTCATACTTTGTCTAAGTATGAAGTTTTAAAATATGTAAGTAGAAAAAAAACCTTAAAGGGTACACTTTACTTCTGTTTACTTTCTGTTTAAAATGCTTAAAATATGCAAAAGGCTGAAAAATGTTTTTATAATTGTAATGAATGAATTTGCATGTTACAAATTGATATCAATCGTAAAGGAAATGTGTAAACCACATTTCCTTTGGTGTGATCCAACCTGTTATATCTAGCAGTTTATAATGGTCAGCAAAGATAAAAGTAGGCCTACTGATACCTTCTGAAGCCTATTATAAAAAAACAGGTAGGAGAATATAAAATAATTAATCAAAATTAGTGCACACACAATTGATGGAAAAAAATAACAAGATGAATTGTTTCAGCACTCCTTTTGTGGTCTGCTGTTAGATACCAGAAGGGTGGAGAGAGAGAGGAATAAATTTCATCATCCTGGGCACAGTAATTTCTATCTCCAAGGGCTCATGATTCATTGTGATGCTACTGCATGTCTTTCTCTTGCAAGGCACGAACATGACTGTCTCCGCCAGCCTCAGTTGAATGCAGTCAGGAAAGTGAAATATTGTCATCTTCTTCTCTATGTTTCTTTTTTCTTCACCATCATATTTCTTCTCTTTCCTAGCGTTGAAATGATCCATCTGTTTAAAAAGAATCTACGTAAGTGACTCAAGACAGCATCTCTGCAGCATTGCTGTAAGGAAAGTAGAAGCAAAAGTTTAAACTGCTGGATGGCATTAGAGATTTGTCAGCTCCTGGAGTAGCTGTAGTGATTACATGCAGTAACATTTTTTGTCTTTCATCTTCTTTGCTTTTCCTTTGCAGGCATGTTTTTCTCTTATATTAAAGCAGTCAGGAATGCAGTTGAATAGCAACAGCTGCAGCATGTCTCAGATAACTCCCTATTTTCCCAGAAAGGAAATTTATGATCATCTTTAATACCATATAAAAAGTCTTGACAAGCTAATTTTTTTTTCCTCCCTATGAAGATTTGTTCTAAGTACAGGAGTAGAGAACAAGGAGGGCTATTAAAAAGTCTTATTTAAAATTTGTAATAACAATTGTTTCTGAAGGGATATCAGTACTTAAAAACCCTAAACATTTTTTAACTGTTGTATCATGAGGAAAAAAAAAAATCTGTAACTCATATTTATTCCGCAAGCATTAAAATAGTGGGAGAGATTTTTTTGTCATCTGTGATTAGTTTTACTGACATCATTATAACAATTGTATGTTCATTTGATCCCAACTTCAGAACTTAAACGCCATGTAATGTCATAAAAGGCACAGACATACTAAGACTGCATGCTGCTATTTCTGGGTACATCCAGTCACCATTCCTTTTCCTGTATTTACAGTAGCATATCATGCCTTTCATCATCAGTGTTCACTGTCTGACACAACTCCTTCCTTCATGTTGTTTTACAGATAAAACCAACCACCAGTGCCAGTCCAATTGTCTATACAAAAATTTTTCATTCTGTCAACAGTTTAGTCTATGTGCAGCAGTAGTCTTAGATACATGAAAATGTTCCAACAGAGGCAAAGCCAGACTAGCACAGAAAACTGAAAAGGTTAATTCTCAGAATGCTGCCATTGTAATTTTGAGACAACAAATGAGTTGTCATTCCATACATCCCCCTGTTTTTACTCTGATATTTTGAACACCGTATAATTTCAACTCTTCTGCAGCCATAGTTATGAAATAAAACTTCTCATTTGGCCGCAAGAAGGCTAAGAGTTCTGTATTTCCATTGTTGAATGGTATTTTCCTGTCACTAAATGATCACAGTCTAGTTGCGGAGGAGGTGATGTATCCTTCAGAAACTGATGAGGAAAATCAAGCATCATTTATTTATAAAAATGGGATGAGCAATTATACACAAACACATACACGCACACACCAGTATAAATGGTGGTATAAATTTAACAGCAATGGTGGGGTGTCTTCTGTTCCCCACTCTGAAGCTAATTTAAACTGAGAAATTTGTAATAAGCAGCATTTTTCTTATCCCAAGCACTGAACTGACGGTGGTTTTAAGTATACAGGTCTTTTTGAAGAGAAATGTGGAAATCTGACTTGGACAGAAACACTGGGTTAAAGCACTGAAAGGGGTAAGGGTCTCCTCTACCCTGTGCAACCCAGCCCTCTTCTGTGTCTGAGCCATGGATTTGGTGCATGGCCAACATGTCAGTCATCTCCGATAACCAGTTCAAAAGACAAAGGCAGAGGAGTCAGAGGGTTTGGACACATAGGTCTCTGTCCCAGTGGCTGTTCTCACTAGATTGAATGACCTGTCCTTGCTATGTTGATGCTGTCCCATGCTGCAAGAAATGTGTAACGATGACAGTACCTGCCTAATATGAGCAGGTCAGGGTCAGGGCTGTGGCCTTCCTCTCAGTCCCTTACACAGGTATGGGCACTGCTGTGCTGGCTGACTCTGCCCTCACCGGTTTTCGCCGCTGTTCTCACCAGGGTGCTTTCTGTCTTTTGCTTTTCTGTAAGCCAGAGATCAGCCTTTCCAGTTTTTTGTTTTCTTGCAGGGGGATCAGCAACATACATTATGCCTCGCCCATGATCATGCCCATTTATTGTTCAGACATGATGTTGAATATAACTACAAAATATCTTTACATAAAAATGTATCTATATCAAAAGATTTTCATATGATAACACAGAGAGCTGGCATGTAGAGCAGCCTATCTGTCAAGCTCTTCTTTCTTCCCACATGGTGGTGATACCAGCCAGGCTCTTCCCCTGGGTCTCCCAGGCTGTGCTGAATTTAATCTCCAGAACAACACTACTATGAGCTCCTAATTTTTACGGGTGCAGACCATAAAACTTGCAAATAACTTTAAAAAAAATTTAGTCCCCTCTGTTATATATTTCCCAAAAGCACATTTTTTTTCTTTTGGGAAAGATAATTTTAATTTATGGGGCTCACTGAGGTGGACATATAATACTGTAAGACCCAGCCACCTATATTGTTTTTAAGTGTAGAACAGGAAACGCACTTTCACTGCTTGCTCATCCAAAAAGGCAAGTGTGACCGTATATTCCCAGATTGCAGTAGCACGTACCGGGAAACAATTTAATCTTTAGTCATCTCCATGGGAAGCAGGTGGTGTTTTTCTCATTCCAGTTTTATCCAACGTTCTCTGAGCTGTTTCCTATTTCCTCCTGAGAATAGCAGTGACTCTTTCTTTATCGCAGGAGTTGGTATTATGGGATTTACTGTAGTAATTTAGGGAATTTCTTTTTATGTAAGGGTGTCTCAGGGCTTTACAAAGTGTTCAGAGGGCTTTAATTGTAAAATTTACTTTTGATTTACTGCATTTTTATCTCTACATTAAATAACCTGTAGTTTTTGGTGGTGGTGGTGGTGGTGTTTTTTAGCATGTCTCTTGGTTAAGTAATGTCATGCAGACATACCAGAAAGGGAAAAGTCATACAATCTTAAGACGTCCTTCACTGTCTGTGATTGGAGAGACTCCTCTACAAAGTCAGCCAAAGCTGTAGAATAAGGTGTGTTCATCCAGCAAAGGTGTGCAGGGGGAAAAAAATGAAAGCTTAGGAGGAAACACATCAGTGGAGGTGCCCCATGTTTTAAGACTACTCTTGATAAAACACCTGAAGTAGGTATTCCAAAAGGAACTACTTCCATTATAAGTTGCTAACAATAATATTTTTACTTAGGAGACTTTGTTGTTTACTGGCTATCTAGAGAAAAGGTAAATAATAGAGGTAATACAAATGTGTTCTCAAGCCAATCAGACATGAGCACGTATGTCCTGGTGCAGAAACCTATTCCACGCATACAACTTACTCTCTTTAAAAGAGGGCTTTAATATTACATCATCTTTTTGTCAGTCAGAGACCTTAAGCATAAGAAATCCTGACTACAGTTCTTATAGATGGGCGTTAAGAGAGCATCTGTTTCACCTTATAGATACTTGGTAGAAGCTCCTCTGCTCCAGCCCTGCTTGTCCGGATGCTTCTTTGCTGAGGCTTGCTAGTGCCAGGTGCCACCCAAAGCTTGGAGCAAGGTGTTTCCATAACTCAGCAGAGGTGTTTCATGTCTTAAAATGCACAGGATGATAAACTGTCCCTGAGGAAAACACTGCTGTTGTGTACAGTTAAAGAAACTCTGGAAGGGGATCTAGTGGAGTACATTACCAAATGAAATTACAACAAAAATGGAAGAATTTAGTTTCAAAAAGAACAGGTGATTTTATTTCTCTGAACTGGAGAGTTGTATAATGCAGTATAAGCTAGCCATTTATTATACATGCTTAGATTTAAAAAGAAGTATCTCTATTGCATCCTGAAAGCATCGTTACCAAAATAATACCCAACAGATAGATCATCTACTGTTGTATTTTTATTACTAATTTGAACCTGGTGGAAAAATGCTAATACTTACAGAATAATGCAAAAGTGCAAAGCTGTAGAAAATGATGTAAATGACGTCCCAAAGTTCAGACTAGAAGTAGGAATACAGGAGGCTTTTCAATTATTTTGCAGATACACATTTATTTTCTGGTAAGGAGGCAAGTATTGTAGTAGGCTTTACATGAATGAAAAGATAGTATCATAAACTGTGAAGCTGCAAGTCTGAAATGAGCGGTGTTCTCCATCATAACTGAAGCAATACAGCAGGAAAAAATCATGTAAAAGTGCGAGTAATTATTTTCTCTGTATGCAAAAAGGAGAAATGAGCTAAATAAAGCAATTTCACATGGTAAACATCAGTCAGAATTTTGCCCTGACAGCTGTGGAGCCAACTTTTCAGCCATGCTCATTTATCTGAAAAATGTATGTGTACTCCCCAGACTAAAGAAACAGCAGAAACTCTGTAACACTTCAGAGGGCATTTTGGAGGGAATATATATATGTGTGTGTGTGCGTGTTTAAATAAATCCATGAATTTTATGTCTGTGAAGGGAGAAGACTATTATTTGGGTGGGAAAATGCAAAACTGGCTTGAGATTTCACTGACAGTTGCACAGATCGCTTTTCGTTAGTTGGGACATATGGCTATTTTGTCAGACTACATGTTGGTGTGTGCATCTTTTTCTTCAATATCCACAGCTGCTTCTGATCTGCTCATTCTTGCTGAAATATATAGTTGGTTTTGTCTTTTCTTCCTCAAGTAGAAGTAAACTATACTTCCAGCTCCAACTATAGAAAGAGCTAGTACAACGAACAGCCATATGATGCCGGTGGAAAGTGCTTTCTCCATTTTCTCTCCTGTAAGTGGGTAAATGGAATCAACACCTTTGATCTTAGGAGATTTCAGAATCCAGTAATAAATTAGATTTCTTTAAATAAAAGTTAGAAAAATGCAATAAGCAAGTAGATTTTCCATTCAACAATTTTTTTTTTTACTCACAAAACTGAATAAAATGTAGTTAAACAAGTCTGACCAAAAACCAGTTTAATTCAGAATTACCTCTATTTCCTATATCTAGATACAGATGAAGTTTATGGACTTTTTATTTTTAAATACTCTCACAATTAATAGTTAGAAACTATACGATTATTTTCTTGTTATATTTGAGCTTCTCCTTGATTCTACTTAAAGGTAAGTCTCCTTACCTGTATTTTCTGGTGACATCTTATTCTTTTCAGGAGCTTTAGGAAGGAAAAGAAAATGTTTATCCTAAATGCTTTAAAAAAAAGTGAGGCAACTTAAAATTCCAAAGTCGAGATGCTCCTGAGAATTCCCCCTAAATCCACCTACTCTCCCAGGGAGATGGAGCTAAGCATGTGTAACGTCTAGTAAAATGCTGTGCTATTTCTTTGAAGAGCATCTGACCTCCTCAGTCAAGATACGCAACAAGAAATGAGACTATAGTGAGATTTCTGTTACTTCAAAAAGTGTTTTCAAATGTGTTTGTTTCTAAGAAACTGCCCATGAGATCTACATTCGGTTTCAGGTGTTTTCTGAAACAGGAAACATTTCCTGAATGGAGGTATTGTATTTCATGTATGTCGTGAGGACCTTTACTTGAGCTGAAAAGAATCTGTGAGTTTAGCCTCTTCTGTTGGAAATGACAGTTCCTTGTGGATGTGGTTCCTATTGCAATTGCACTTCCTAAACTTATCAAGTGAGGGAAAGGGGCACAGAAATATGTAGTTTAACAAACAAGATGTTCATGGTCTTGAACACTTTCATTTAGTCTCATTTTCTTGCAGGTGATCATTTTGGTATCAAGAGACTATTAGCATTTAATTAAACATGATTCTACTATGCTGTAGATAGAGTGCCACGAGAATGTATGTTATCATAGTCCTCTGGTCATCAGCTCAAATGACAGTAATGAAAGTAATCACCAAATCCAGCATTTATATCAGACAGTTTTCATTGCACTCATCAGAACAAGATTTTTTTGAGAATATACTCAGTTGAAATGAAACAAAACTTGTTGCTTTTGAACTTCAGCTGTGTGATATTTGATGGAAAATTCTAAGGAAACCTGTCTTTCTATTAGGGATGAGTGGTCTTTTGTCCATTCTTTTGGTTAAACATAGGTATCTGAAGTATTCATGAGAGCTTCATGGGGCTGATGGTAATTTTACAGGACTTGCAGGAGCTGCAGCCCTGTGAGTAGGCAGTTGGAAGCGACATGGATTATCCAGCTGTCCATGAGGCCTCAGTATTTTGACAACTGAATGCTGCTTTTTTTTTTGTAAATAAAACTATAATGTTTTACATTTTTACAATATATAATTTAAATACATTATGAGGCGTTATTAGCCTCAATGTATTAGAAATATTACTTACTTTTTGCTTTTTTACAGATATATCCTTTTCTGAAAGAACAGACATTGCTGGTCCAGTGCCCAGTCAATGCACATACTTCTCCACAGTCTTTGTGCCTTTTGTTTGCAGGCTCTCCCGTTTGCCAGCTTACAAAATCCACTGCAGACTTATCTGTCCATACCCAGTGTTCTGATGTTTAAAATGAGCATATATGTATAAAACAATGTTTTAGACAGATAGAACAGGTTGTGATAGGGAAAAGAAAAAGTTAAAATATGAATATATTGAATGTTTCAGTTACAGCTCTAAGTCTATGTAAACATGCTTTGAAATAGGCATATATTTGATAGATATGTATATTTTCAAATATACAAGTTTGCTTTCTTAATATAGTGTGTAGTCATTTTGTATGATATGATTATATATGATTAGATATTGAAGATATTACCTCTGTCATTTTTCTTTAGCCCTATCCAAAAGTTCGGAGATTTTCCATGAAGTATCTTAATGGTGTCTGCCAGAAAGTTTGCTTCAGTATAGTCTCCTACTGATACCAAATCAGCAGCTGAAAAGTATTAATGAATATATCACATCTCATTTTCTTGCAGCTTAAGTCAAAAAACAGTTAAAAGATATTACTGGTTCTTGCACGTAATGTTCACTAGTCTTGTTATGGTTATTGTATCCCTAGATTGCATGGTGAGCATGACTCTGAACAGTGTGGATGCAGGTCTGTATGAAGACAGGTATTTTTGTTTAGCCTTCGGTAATTTAGAGAAGACAAGTCACTCTCCTGCAACACTGTTGGACAGGTCCAACCACACCCCAAACTGAAGGTATGCTGAAAGTGATACATATGATGTCAGCACCATGCATCCTGCCACTACAGCTCTGTCACCCACCAGGGGCTGGGCAGCATTTTCAGCGGTGTCATGCTATTAGAATTGTGAAGATGTCCAGAAGCTGAGTGATACTTGTCATATGTCCTGGCAGTACAAATACACAAAGCTGTGTTTTGGTCATAAGGAAATCACCTTCCTGGCCTGGCCAGGGTAGTGGGATACTATGGGTAGTGTGTAGGCAGAAGCATAGGAATCCAGAATATGGACTGACATCCAAATATGATCTTTCATTCTGGTTATTGGGGTACTTGAGATTAAAAGAGTATCACTCAGAAATATGGTGTTGATGTATAGGATGTTTCCTATTCTTACTCACACTGAAATGTATGGTGTTTCACAGCAATTCTCAGTTGACAGTGAAGAGAAATCAGAAATGTGGAGTAAAGTGTCTTCTCCCCTCTCCTAAACCACATAGAGCTGCTCTTCTCCTCAGGTCACAGCAGTGGGGACTCTTCCAGAGCAGGAGCTGAATGGCTGAGTGTGTTTTACTGGTTTGTGGAAGCCAAGTGACTCCTCTGTCTCATTTGTTGTCCAGCCAGTCAAATCCAATTAATAATCTGTGCCCTGGAACTAACAAAGAAAACTTTCCTACGAGTTGTGTATGCTAGGTCATGTTGTGTGTGGATTCCCTCTTGTTTAGGGAAAGAGAAGCTAACTCTGCAGTCTGTGCTTCAGTGGGACATTAAAAGAGTTTCTCTGTCTACCCAGATATCTACTCTAGATTTTCATAAAACTAGTGGGAACTTTTTTTTTTTTTGGAAATATTAATGTTTCACCCTGTAATTGAGATATCAAAGATGCCTCTATATCTGACAAAGGTTAGTTGTGTCGTGAACCAGCATGAATATAGTTTTCTCAGAAAAGCAAGCTAAAAGCATTGTTTGAAGTTTTAATCTAAGACTTTCTTAGCAATGTCACTCATTTTATGTGTTTCATTGCATCTTCAGTCTTTCTAAAACACAGCACTTACCTAGTCGGGCACATTCCTGATGAGCTTGAGACCAGCTTTTTTTCCTGGAGGCCTCAAAGTAATAGCAGTGACCATGGAAAGGTATCCAAGATTTGTGTCCTTTTGATTCAGGGCATTTTCCGGGAAGCTGGGGTGGCTCAGTTGGGGCCATTACTAGTAAGAGATCAGGTAGTTGGAATCCAATTATTTTATAAAATTTGTTTTTCCCGTTATACAAGTAAGACAAAACTAAAAAGACTATATTAGATTTGTCATCAGAGAAGAAATGAAGCATGTTGTATAAAGAGCAGGAATATAGCTCTGTTTGAGGACATATTTTACTTCATATTTGTTAATCAAGGTGATTAAGAAGATGCGCTAGTCTGTAAGTATGGATTATGTCTAATGATTTTTATAATGTCTGTAGTCAATAAAATGTCCAGCTGATTTGCTGGCATAAATATCTGCCTAATTAGTTAAAACTGCTGTTTTGAAAATGGTTTCTGATACTTCGGTCTCATTTTTTGACAGCATCAAAACCTTATACCAGAACCTGTGATTGTGAATGAAAGTGTTGATATGACTTAACACAGCTTGCAGGATTTTTTATTAAACTCTGTCCTGAATAAGTTCCATAGTGATTGATATAATAGGAGGATTTTGGATGAGAAGTTAAATGCAGATGGAATGAAAATTAAATGTTCTGCCAAATTACATTTTCTTCCTGTGAGTCTTCCACAGTATATTTCTTTCCCTATTAAGGAACATTCAGCTCTTAAATTAGATTTCTAGAATATTGAAGTGGAAAGAGATATTATATGTCAACTCTGAGGATTTTTGTCAAATTACAGCATCTTGGGATGTAATTTGACATGTAATTTTAAATTTTCTAAAGGTTCAAAATCTTCCATAGTATTGAAGAAAACATGAGAATATTTAGCTGACT
>VXAL01011327.1:0-13634 GCA_013399475.1 Chauna torquata | reverse complement strand
GGGCGGCCGGGCGGGCGGAGGTGATGAGCTCCGTAACCGGAGCCCCGCGGCAGGAACCTGGCACGGCCGCGGCGTGCGGGGCCCGGGGCGACCCCCGAAGGGCTCCGGGATCCGCAGCAGGAGCTGCGGCACCGCTGTCGCCGCTCCCTGCACCTGCTGTGCGTGAAGACGGGATTTCGGTTCTCGCCGTTCGGATGGGTCCCGCTGCGGCGCCTGTGGGCGCCTCATGCCAAGCGGGAGGAAGAGGAGGGTGCCGTGGGTGCCCTGCCGCGGCGGGGACACATCTTCCAGCAGCTGCGCGAGGAGCGCGGCGCGGCACCGTGCTTACCAACGCAGCACGTCTTCCTCCGGGATAAGTCCTTTGGCAGAAATCAAAGGACAGCTTAAAAGCTGGCCGGGGTTCATTGTCAAAGATCCCTCTTTCTCCAAATAGTGGCACAAACTCAGTGCTCGCATGAACTCTTTTGCAAGAGGTCCCAGAAACTAAGCAGCGCTGGGAAAATTACCCAACTCGTAAAACTGGGAGTGAGGAAACCCTCGGCAAAGTGCAGGGATGTTCTCGCTGCTGGCTGCGGGGCTGGCACCTGGCTCCAGGAGCCGCAGGCAGCGGGGTGGTCGCAGACTCAGCAGAGAAACCGTAGGACTGTGGTCACCCCCAAAATGCTCCTGGGGGAGCCATCGGGTGTCCTCCGGCCTGCGGCAGGAGCTGCCTCGTGCCCCCACGCAGGGCTGGGCGCTGAGCGTGGAGCCAGGCAGGGATGCCTGGGCTCAGCCCCGTGGCTGATGCTCCAAGGCAGTGACCTTCACAGAGCAGGCTGCGTGGGGACCTTTTTTTAAGACTTCCTTGTTTATAGCCTTTTGTGCATAAATAGAACATATGGTTCCTGTTTAAGGAAGTCATTTAAAAGGCAGAACGGGGTTTAATGTTACCGCCCGCGTGCAGGCAGGCGCAGTGCCCTGACTGCCGCGCAGCGAGGTGCGTGCGCGGCCCGGCCAGGGGCAGCCGGGCTCATTGCGGCCCCAGCGCCCGCGTTCGCCCTCAGCCCGGGGCGAGCGGCTCTGGCTGCTGCTGAGCCCCTGCGAGACAAAAGGGGCTGTGGGCAGGCTGCCCTGAGCAGGGGCTGCTGCTGAAACACAGGCAGGAGATCACTCGGTCTCTGGGTTTAGAGGTCGCTGCCTCTTCGTGCCGTGGAGGAGCCGTGGTTTGCTCAGCCCCCCGTGCACTGCACAGCGTAAACAACCCGCAGCAGCGCTACGGGCGTATTCGCTGCGCACGGCCCCAGCCCGCACGCCCCACCTAAGCACGACGCTGGGCCTCCGCGCGGGGCCGATCCTCCCCGGAGCAGTGCTGCCAAGTGCGATGGGAGGGAACGCGCCGCCCGCCACCGCCGCCTGCTCCCACGGGAACGAGCCTCCGGCATGAGGAGCTGGAGCCGTGCCGCGCAGAAGGTGCAGGCGCGGGCGGGATCGCAGCGTGCTGCCCTGGGCTCGGGCGTCGGGCTGCAGTGGTTGCTGCCCTGGGGGTTGGTCTTGGGGTGCTGGTGGGAACGGGGGAGCCCTGCATGGGCTGCGCCAGCAGCACCGTCCTCCCAGCCGGGGAGCCCTTGGCACAGCCCTTGTGGGGCTTGCACGGGGATGCACGTGCACACCGGGACCTGGCGCAGCCCCGTGCGCATGGATGGGGATGGAGCTTGCAGCGTGGGCTCTGGACCGTCCTGCCTGTTTGCACAAGCGCTGGCATTGCCATGGGGAGGTCAGCGGGGCCTGGAGGCGAGCGCAGGAGCTTGGAGACATGTTTGCTGAGGGGGATCCCGCTCCCTGCGCTGCCCTGCCCCATCCCTGTCCATGTCCCCGCCAGCCCTCCCTGCTGCCGCTGCCCGCGGCACCCTGCCGAGAGGTTTATGAGGTCCTGTTAAATTTACAGCACTCTCAGCAGCTTGATGTTTTCCTCCCAGCTAGTGAGACCTTCGTTTCCCTATGAAAAGGGACAGGGTTTTTTTTGAAATGCAGAATGCAGGGAGGCTTCACAGCAGCTTTGGGAAGGAAAGCCCCCAGCTCCTGGGGCAAGGGGAGCGCTGGTGCTGGGGCCCAGCTGGGAGCGTGGTGGCCAAGCGAGAGCAGCTCCCCGGTTGCCGTTCCTTGGCCACCGCCAGCCCCGCTGGGATGGGAAGGGACGGTGCCAGCGGAGCCGCGGGTGCTGCCCGCGGGCTGTGCACCTCTGCCCTTTCCCACGCCGCACTGTGCTCCCGGGGGGGGCGTGGAGGATAGGACTGCAAGAGTTAAGCTCATTTCCCAGCCCTGCCACCGTTTTGTTTCCCAGGGTGAGTCACGCTGGCCCCTGGCTGCAGAGCCCTCTCGCTCCCAGGGGTCCCGGCGCTGCCTTTCTCCCACCCGCCGTGGTGCTCAGAGCAGGACCGTCCCCACGCGCAGCCCAGCCGCGCTCCCCCCTCCAGGACCTGCCCCCAGCTCCCCAGGCTCCCGCAGACCCAGCGGAGGTGGGAGCCCCTGGGCTGGCCCTGGGGCTGCGGTGAGGGGCTGAGCTCACTGGCAGGTTTCGCCTGGCGCAGGTGGGGGCTGACGCCAGCACAGCCGCACTGCCGGGTGTCCGTGTGTGACACTTGTCCCAGCCCCAGGAGCCGAGCCCTGGCTGCCACCCATCATCCAGGGTTTTCTCCTTTTGGAGCCTCTGAGCAGTGCCTGTGCTCTGCATTTCCCCATTAATCAAGGGGCTCGTTAGGACACAGGCAGGAAAACTGCCGGGGTTTGTGTGTGCAAGGTGTGGCCGGCGGCAGGGAAGCCTGGCGGGGAGGGGGAAGCTCCCTGTGGCCGCAGCAGTCTGCCCTCGGAGGAGCTGCGGGGCATCCCCTGTCCCCGGGCTGTGACCCCGGCTGGATTCTGGGGAGCTGAGCCCCCGCGTCCCCTCTGCTCTCCTGAGATGTGTCCCGAAGAGCACATCCACAAACAGGCAGGTGCCAGCCAGCGGTGACAGCTGTGGCCGTGACCATGGGTGCTGTCCTTCCCCATTAGCCCCGTGGGAGCGGTGTCCCGGGGGGCATCAGCCCTGCGACCACCTCAGACGAGGCGCTGGGGGCATTTTCCCAGGCAGGGTCCCCACGGGGTGGCCCGGGCTTGCTCCAGCTTCCTGGTGCCCCACACCTCCAGGGGAGGATGTACCCCTCCGGCCGGGAAGGCAGCGGAGCACAGACAAGCTGGTTTTTCCAAGTCAGCAACTTGGCCAAAACCAGGCTCAGGCGCAGGTTTTTCACATGGATGGGTGTGAGAGGGAACAAGCAGCCCTCGCTGCTCTGCTGGCGTCACTCTCCGCTGCCAGGCGCTGGCCCGGGCTGGAGAAGGCTCCACTGCAGCTGCTCGGCTGCAGCTCCCAGCCCTGCTCTCGCCACTGCCGCGTTGCTCCTGTCCTGAGCGCGAGCAGCGCTGGCAGCAGGGTGAGGAATGCGGGACGGGCTGGCGGCTGCCTGCCAGCAAACGGCGGTGCCCCGCTGCTGGGCTGCGTGGCGCAGCGGCTCCGGGGAGCAGGAGCACCCTCGTGCCGCAGCCGCGGGTGCAGGGTGACGCACGGCCGAGCCCACCCGTCCCTCCAAGCCTGCTGCGCTGGGAGCTTTGTTCCCAAGCACAACCGGGGAGAGAGCAGTTCCTTAACAGGAAAAAACAGCCAAAAAGCACCCTGGGCTCACTAGAATGAGTCAGAGCCATGTGTGGAAACAAGGGAGTCCTTGACTGCGCCTCAGGCCATCGCGGGAGCCGTCCCCGTCTGGAGGGGCTGAGCTCACCCCGAGGTGGCTGCATCTCATCACGAACAATCGTCCCTGTGTGGGGTCGGGGCGTGCGAGCGCCGCGGGGCCCCCGGCTGCGCTGGAGGCACGCGAGCACAGAGGCGCTGCTGGCTCCTCTCTCCGCCAGCCCAGCTCACCAAGGTCTTGCCAGCAGCTGGGAAATGGCATCAGGAACGGGCCCTGCGTCCCCGGGGCACGAGATGTTCTGGTGGCCGCGGGGGCAAGAGGCTGCCCGGGTTTTGTTGCTGTCACCTGGGTGCAGAGAGGCGAGACAGGGCGGCCCGGGACAGGCCATGCCCAACGCTCCCAGGGCACGGCCGGGAGCCCCTGGGCAGGGGGAGACCCAGCAGAGCTGGGGGCCTGCAGCGGGAGGGAGGCACGGTGGCGGCTGGCGGCCCCACGGGACCCCCACCACCACGTCCCCCGCAGGCGCTGGGCGAGGCAGACCAGGTCCGGATGACGTCCGAGGGCTCCGACTGCCGCTGCAAGTGCATCCTGCGGCCGCTCAGCAAGGACGCCTGCAGCCGCGTCAGGGACGGCAGCATGCGGGTGGAGGACTTCTACACGGTGGAGACCGTGAGCTCGGGGGCCGACTGCAAGTGCTCCTGCACCGCGCCCCCCTCCTCGCTCAACCCCTGCGAGAACGAGTGGAAGATGGAGAAGCTGAAGAAGCAGGCGCCCGAGCTCTTCAAGGTACCTGCAGGCCTGGTGGGACCGCAGCTGCGGGTCGGAGCCCCCCTCCCCGGGCGCAGGAGCCCACGCTCCCCATCCGACGGTGCAGCGGCGGCCCCAGGGCAGCGGTGCAGTTCCTGTGCTGCAGCCACAAGGGGGATGGGAACGTGTGGGGCATCCGCAGCGGCTGCACAACGGCGCTGCCCCATGTCCGCTGCCCCAGCCCGGCTCTCCCTCTGCAGCTGCAGTCCATGGTGGACCTGCTGGAGGGAACACTCTACAGCATGGACCTGATGAAGGTCCACTCCTACATCAGCAAGGTGGTTGCACAGATGAACACCCTGGAGGAGGTGAGCGCATCCTGGTGGGCACCCTCCCCGCTGCATCAGCCCAGCAGCACCCTCGACGTGTGGCCTGGCCCCCTCTGGGTGCTTGGGACCTTCAGGGGGTCCTCTGGGCTCCCCCCAGCGGGGCTCCTCTCCTCTCCTCTCCTCTCCTCTCCTCTCCTCTCCATCTCACCTCGCCATGTGGCTTCACAGTCTGCCACTTGGCCAGATCTGTCTGCAAGCCTGTTTCCAGCATCCCCAGTCTCAATCTGCCATCTGCTGCTGCAGGCAGGGTGTCAGTCTTGGTCTGGTATCTTGGGCACGTCAAACTGTCATGCCTGTTGTCTCCAGCAGCACATCTGTCAGTCATGCATGGCTGGGCCCTTGGGGACGGGGCTGTGCAAGGGGCCTGAAAAGTCCAGAAAGCTCCTGCCCATGTGTCCTGCTTCACCCACACCTTCCCCATCCCCAGCATCCCTGAGCAGCAGCTGGGGGAAAAGGGTGCCAATAGCTCCAGAGCTGGGGCAAGCATGGGTGCAGGGTGAAGGCAATCATTTATGGCTAGGCTGGAGGTGCAGAGTGGCTGAAGTGGGCATCAGGATGGAGGGGAGCTGCTGCGTCTCAGCCCCAGAAGTCCCAGGAGTGAGGCACAGATGGGCACACATGGCACAAGAGCTGGAACAGAGAGGCAAAGGGAGCACAGAGGTGCTGTGGATTTGGGGCTGTCGCTTGTCCCACACCTCCCTTCCAGACTGGCCCTGCTGCTGCTGCCACCGGTGCTAAGAGCTCGTGGTGGCCCCTTCCTGGTGGCTCCCTGGGACAGCTGCTCTCCTGGTGCTCCTTGCTCGATTAAGCTACTTACTTCAGATGGTAGCTGTCGATGACATGGTGCCAACTCCGGACCACTCAAGGGATGGACCAGCAGCAGGGTGATATCTTCCTAGCCCCACTCTGTGCAGTGTGGGGTGAACAGATCCAGCCCAGAACATTGGAGGTGGGACCTAAGCCCCTGGAGGTACAAGGCTTTGTCCTAGCATCTGCATGGGCTCTGGAGCACAGGACAAGGGGGTTACAGAGCAGGCTGGCTCCCAGTTGAGTCCTGAGCTCCTCGGCTGTTCAGAGCAGGGTACCGAGTGTCCCTCTCTGCCACAGGTTGGTAAAGCCTTCAGTCTTGATTCGGGCTCTGCCAGCACAGGTCTCTTGCTATGGGAGTTTAATCCCTCAGCATGATCTGGGATGGCAGCAATTCCAGCAAAGGNGCCGCCGCCGGGGACGGGGCTGGCAGCACCGGCGGCCCCGAAGCGCCCAACAGAGGTGGGTGAGCGCGGCCGGGTCGTGGGGAGGGGGCACCCGCGCCACGCGCCCTGGCTCCCGTGGGCAGCAGCAGCCCAGCCGCGGGCAGCTCCTGGCCCTGCAGCGAGGCAGGCTGCCTCGGGCAGGACCGAGCCTTCCTCCTCCTCCTCCCTCCCCCAGTGAAGGAGGTGGAGTGTGAAGGCACCATCAAGTCGGTGGAGCCCCCCACGGAGCACCACAGCTATGGGCGCAACGAGGGGGCCTGGATGAAGGACCCGGCGGCCAAGGATGACCGCATCTACGTCACCAACTACTACTATGGCAACAGCCTGGTGGAGTTCAGGAGCCTGGACAACTTCAAGCAGGGTGAGGGCTGGTGGCGGAGCGCGGCCTCGCTTCCCCCCGGGTGCTGTGCCGGGTCCTGGGCGCTGCCTCCCTCCCGGGGCCTGGGCAGAGGACGGGGACCTGCCCCTGGCTCTCCGTGCCGCCCCTGCCCGGCGCAGGGCTGTCGTGCCCTGCCTGGGGCATGGCTCTGTGCCCGGTGTCCTGCCTGGCACTGGGGGGCACAGGGTGCGGGAGGCCGGGGCCACCCGGAGCTCTCAACACCTCCCTGCCGCTCGCAGGCCGCTGGAGCAATCTCTACAAGCTGCCCTACAACTGGATCGGCACTGGGCACGTGGTGTACCGGGGGGCCTTCTACTACAACCGTGCCTTCACCAAGAACATCATCAAGTACGACCTGAAGGAGCGGTACGTGGCGGGCTGGGCACTGCTCCACGACGTGGTGTACGAGGACACGACGCCCTGGAAGTGGAGGGGGCACTCGGACATCGACTTCGCGGTGGATGAGAGCGGGCTCTGGGTCATCTACCCCTCCGTGGACTATGACTACTCGCAGCAGGAGGTGATCGTCCTGAGTCGCCTCGACCCCGGGGACCTGTCGGTGCGCAGGGAGACCACCTGGAAGACGGGGCTGAAGCGCAACGCCTACGGGAACTGCTTCATCATCTGTGGCATCCTGTACGCCGTGGACACCTACAGCCAGAAGGAAGGGCAGATCTCCTACGCTTTCGACACGCACACAGACACCGAGGCAGACCTCCGGCTGCCTTTCCTCAACAAGTACGCCTTCACCACACAAGTCGACTACAACCCCAAGGAGAAGGTGCTCTACGCCTGGGACAACGGCCACCAGATGACGTACAGGCTCCACTTTGTGGTCTGAGCGCCCGGCCGGGTCTGGGCACCCGACCTGGGCCGGGGCTGCGGGAAGAGCCCGGCTCCCACCCCAGAGCCCTCTCCATCCAGAAGTCACCCGCGCCCTGCTGCGCGGCAGGGCCAGGATCCCAGGGCCCTGGGGTGCAGCCCAGGGGACACCCCCATGATGCCGTGGCTGCTGAGGCTGCGGGGCTGCATCCCAGCACCAGCGGCTCAGCCGGCTTTGCCTGCCCTGGGGCGCAGCCCTGCGTCCCCGCACGGCACGGGCAGCCTGGCCTGCCCGCCGGTGACGTGGGAGCCTCCACCCCGCCGCTGCACTGAGCACCCGCCCCAGCACCTCTCCCGCACCGAGCCGCCGTACCTGGCCTGGCCCTGCACCTGCTGCAGTCGTTGGTGCCCTCAGCCCCCCCGGGACCTTGTCCTGCAGGGCGCGTGCAGCTCAGGCGCTGCCTCGCCGGGAGGAGCGGCCACTGATTGCTATTTTAGAAGATGCAATGAAGATGCCTTTGCTTTTGCGACTCATTAGCTTATTATTTAAATGCATTCACAGGAGCCGTGCGCTGGCACAGAGCAGCCTGTCTGCCGCTGGCACGCACGCTCTGCCCTGCCTGCGCCCTGCCCGCACCCTGCCTGCACCCAGCGCCGCGCCGGGGCAGGGTGCGCGGCCGGGGAGCTCCTCCCAAGGCAAGGCGAGGGCCCAGGATTGCTTGGCTTGGTTTCTGTCATTTAGCAGTGAACAGTATTAAAAAGTAACGGATGTAAAACGAAATTGTCTGCCTGCGTCGTTTGTCCCACAGCCAGGACGGGAGGCGGGGGTGCCCGCGGTCCCGCGGGGGGTGAGCCCCGTCCCGCAGCCAGGCGTGGTTGTGCTGCTTGCACACACGGTGCTTCTCCTTGCACACGCTCGCTGCACCCGGGGAGGGCACCGTGCTTCGATGCTGCTTGTTCCCGTCCTCCAGCACGGGGGCTCAGCCCAGCCCCGTGGGGCCCCAGAGGTGGGCGGCAGGGGGGTCGGCACCCGGCGCCTGCAGCACCCGGCGCAGCCGCGGCTGCGTCCTGCGGGCCCCTGCCTGGCGGTGCAGGAGGCGGGCGAGGACCGAGCGCGGGGCCGGGAGTGCGGCCTGGCTCAGTCCTGGGGAAAAAAGAGGAATTTGCTGTTTCCAGGTCTGAGCTGCAGCCTGAGGAGGAACATCTGGGAGCCGGGACTGGCTGCCAGGAAATCTGGTCTCACTGTAACCTGGACAGAGAGGCGAGAGCAGCTGAGCGCGGGCACAGGCGGCAGCAGCTGCCCCGGCCCTGCTGCAAAATTTTGCAAGCGTGGAGGTGCCGGGGTCCCCCGAGGGGCGAAGGGGCGAGAGCAGCCCCCGCAGTGGAGCGCACATCCTGGGCATGGCTGAACCGGCGCTTCCTGCTGGAAACGCCCGAGGCTGGCACCACGCAGGGGCAGCCCGGCACTGCCCAGGAACCGCGGCCCTGCTCCGTGCCCCGGCCCACGTGCTGCCCTGGTGCCGAAAGCCACCATGCTGGCAGCGTGGTGCAGCGCGGTGCAGCACAGTGCAGCGCGGTGCAGCACATCCCTTGCTCATCCGCCAGTCCCCCGCCACGGGAAGGGAGCTGGCTGACTTTTTTCCCCCTGGCTGGGTCTCTGCCAGGCTTTTATCTAATGATCCCTGGCAAATCCCTGTCTAAACAATACGGATTTCTGACATTTTTTTGCAGTAAAGTAAACTCCAGCACATCTCTAATTCCAGGGCTTTGTTGTTCTTCCACGGGGGCTGCCGTTTTGCTTTGTGCTGTCTTGCTGCGCTGGACCAGCGATGGGCTCGGGGCTGGGGGCGTCCCTCGATTCCCTCTGGGAAAGAAAACATTGGAAAGGAAGCACGGCCCCGGCCGCGCCACCCGGGGCTGCCGCCCGCACCCCAGCACCACGGGCACCCACAGGGCACCCGCGTGGTGCCGCCAGCGCCTCGCTCTGCTCCCCGGAGCAAGACCTGGGGGCCTGTCCCTGTGTCCCCCGGTGTCCCAAGCAGCACTGCCTGTGCCCGGGGGGCAGGTGAAGATGCGGCCATTGCTTCCCCGGGAAGCAGGGGGTGCGATGAGAGAGGAGACGGTTTGGGGCCCAAAGGGGAGGGGAGCAGGGGGGGTCCCAGGGTGAGGTTAATTAAAAGCACGTGGCTGAAGGGCAGCGGTGCCTAATTGCAGCCAGGGGGCCTCCTGCAAAGGCTCTCCTCCGAGCGCATGTCCTGGCTGCCATTAACACCACAATAATGAGAAACTTTAATTACACCCAAATGACAGACATTTCACGAGACAAGTCCTTCCCCCGACGGCTGCCTGGCGTTTCCCCGAACCCTGCGGCCGCTCAGCACCACAGCCCCATCCCGCAGCCCGGGCAGCTCGGCACAGCCCAGGCGGGGGACGCAGGCGGTGCGGGTGACGCCGACCGCAGCATGCAGCGTCCCGAGGGCATGCCCGGTGTCCCGGCAGCACCGGGCCCTGCGCTGGCCGCGGGGGCTGTTGAAGCATCCCTGACCCCTGGCTCAGCGCTGCAGCAGCCCTGCCCTGGCTCCTGCCTGACAAAACACCAACAGTGAGCAAAAACAAAGGGGCTTTTGTCTCCAGGAGGGGTTATTATGCTGGGTTCTCTGGGCTTCCCCGGCCCCCCACCGCTCCATGTCTTTTTCTCAACTTAAAGTCACCCCGATGCCTTTCTGCGCTATTGTGTGCCGGGGACTCCCCCCCACCTGTGGCCATGGAGCTGCTGCTCGGCGCCTGCTCGGGGGCTGCCCACAGCAGCTGGGACACGCGGCTCGGGGACGCGCAAAACCTCCCTGGCTGCTGCCGCGGAGCCAGGCTGGATGCGCGCGTGTGGACCGCGGCCCTGCCAGGCCTTGGTCTGCGCAGCAGCAGCTCGTCCTCACCCTGCTCCTGCTGCTGGTCCCCGGCCAGGCAGGACGAGGCAGGCTGGGCAGGACGGAGGTCCCTGAGCAGGACGCAGTGGGGACGCGAGCTGGGGACAGGACGGGCTCCTGCCGTGCCAGACGCCGCTGACTTCCAGACATTCCTCCTGTGCGCGCCCAGCACCACCTCTGCTCATAACATGATTAAGAGATTAAAAATCCCTCTACGCAGCAGCAAGCAGCAAATGAAGCTTGAGATGGGGATGTGGTGGGGTCACAGTGCCCAAGGCCCCGTTGACGGTGATGGTAACGCAGCACCCAGGGAAGGGTGGCTGAGGCCAGCCAGGGCAGGTGGCTGCGGGCACCGCATCCCTCGCTCCACAAACACCCTCTGCAGTCAGTGGGGCACAGATGGGTCCTGGGGGGCTGCCCCCACAGGCCCCTCTGGCAGGGCAGGTGGCGAAGCAAGAAAGCCCCAGTTCCCCCCTGACCCCGTCTGCTTCCTTCTCAGTTACCGGCCGGGCTTTATGTGTTCGTGGTGGATTCGCCCCACTCCTGGCCCAGCTGATCAGGCTGGGGCCCCCTGCTCGCCCCAGCACAGTGCAGAGCTGCCTGGGGCGGCAGGCGTCCCTGCGGGGGAGCTGGCCCCAGGGCAGGCAGCAGCCCAGCACAGGGGCAGGACGTGGTGCACGACATGGTGCAGGTCATGGTGCAGGACGCGGTGCAGGGATGCTGAGCATGGCACGGGCCCTGCTCCAGGTGCGGTTGTAGCCAGAGCCAGCCCCAGCTGCAGCAGGGCTGCCGGAGGGCCGGTGCCTGCCGGGACCTGCCGTGCAGGGAGCCGCTGCCGTGCCAAGTGCACTCCCGCCTGCCGGCTCCTGTGCTGGGCACCGCCAGGACCCGCTGTGGGGAATCGCCCCTGCACCAGAAATCTCGGTCCTTGTTCCACCTCCGGTTCCAGGTGGCCTGGCTGTGCCAGGTGCCCCCAGCCTGGGCTGCTGGAGCCTCAGGAACACCCCATGGCCCGCCGTCAGCGTGCAGACAGCCCTGCTCCCACCCCCCTCCCATCTGCAAGTTCGCGGTGTGTCCCACACCACACGGGAGCTGTGTGGAGGTCACACTTGCGCGTCTCCTCCGTGCGTTTGGCTGAGCTGTGCACGCCGGCCCAGGAGCGGTCCGCAGCCACCACGATGTTTCCTGCTCCACCAGTCACGCTGGGCCGGGCCACGGAGGAAGGTCTGCTCCCTCACTGCCGCCCAGCCCGGGGAAGTGCCCGCTTCCAAGGCTGCCAGGAGTGGCAGCACCCATCCCGCCCCGGCTCTCCTGCAGGGCTGCACAGTGCAGCCAGGACCAGCCTGCGCACCCTCCCCTGAGTGCGGGTGTGCCAGCGCACGCCGCCAGCCTGGTCCCGGCCTCGAAGCCTCGGTGCTCCTGAAATGAGCCATCAGCTCCAGGGGAGGCTGGCGGGGAGATGGGCACCAGGACGGGGCCACAGCCGCCTGCGGGCGGCACAGGAGGCACCGGGGCTGCACGCCCTGCCTGGCCCTGCGCTGGGCGTCACCGACGTGCCCTGGCCACGGAGAGCTGAGAATCACACGCCCACGGTGCTCAGAGAATCCGATGGGGGATCAGGCCTTTCCCTCAAGTCTTATCTCTGGCCAGGGCTGGGGACCCGGGGAATGAAGCAATGTGTGTCCAGCAGCAGAGGCAAGTGTGTCCTGGTGCAGTGCCCACATTGCAAACATGCTTCAAAGCCGGAGCCAGCTGCACCGAGTGTCACGTTGGTCTATTTTTATTGCCCTCCCTGACCCTTCCCTCCTCACTGTCCCTGCTACGTGAGGGCCTGGCCGCAGCCTCTGCCAGCGGCACAGGGAGGCATTTCCCGCTGCGCCTCACCCGCGACGGGCATGTCCCTGCTGAGAGCCGGCCCGGGAGCCACCAGCTGCACCCGCGGCTGTTAGGGTGGGGGGGGGCCCCCCCGGAGAGCATCCCGCTGCCCAGCACCAGGCCTGCTCCAGTGCCTCCCTTCGGCGCGGCTGCACTCGCAGCAGGGAGCCGTTTCTCGTGTAACCACGACGAAGCTGCATCTGGCGGTGCAGTGGGAGGCTCTGGATGTGACCGACCAACCCAAACAACGCTGGTCGGGCAAGCAGCAGGCACTGCCGGCCCCGCATGCACCTGCCCAGCACGCCAGGACTGCATGGGTGCCAGAAATGGCACGGGGGAAGCCAAGGTGTGAACTGACCCCGGGACGAGAGGGCCTCTGGCATCCTTTGAAGTCCCCCTTCTGGGCTTGGGCAGGCACCGAGGGCACGGCCCAGCCGAGACACACGGCTCCCAGCAGGGACACGCTGCAGGACAGGAGGGAGGTGGAAGGGGCAGAGCGCAGGGCACAGAGCATCCCCTCATCCCTCCCACTTACCCCTGGGCCCCACCACCTCCCTTCTCTGGGCCACATCAGGCACCATTGTTCCCTGAACCTAAAATAGAGCTGATTATCACCAGGGCCAGCGAAACACAGGGCTGCGACTAAGTCACTGCCGGGAAGCAGCACAGCTCAGCAGGGAGCGTGGCCTCGTGCCCGGCAGAGCCGCCGTCCCCAGGCCCAGGGAGCTGGGAGCTTCGTGGTGGGGCTGGGGGACAGGGGGCTGCTGGCCCTGCCGGCACACCGGGGCTCCAGGGCTGTGCCCATGCCACGGTGCCCAGACGCGCCGGCAGCAGCCCAGCAGAGCCCGGCGGCCCCCAGGACCCCTGGGGGAGGGAGGCTCAGCGCCTGCCTGCGCCCCCGTGTGCCCCGACCCCATCGGCCCCCCACACTGGGACTCATTTGGTGGGCAAATGTCGGTGCCCCTGCGGGCCCGTGCTGGACGCAGAGAGCTGTGGGCGACGCAGGGCTGTGGGGGCCGAGTCCTGCAGACCCTGAACGCCGCAGGGCAGGGCCGGGCAGAAGCAGGCAGCAGCGGATGGAGGGAAGGGAGGGAGCTGTGGGCCTTGGCGGTGCCGGGGCTGACTCACTCGCAAGTGGAAACACAAATCCGTTCCCAGGCTCACCGCTGCCGCTCCGAACTGCCCTGGAGAGGAGTGCAGACGGCTGCCCCACAGCAGGGCACGACGGCCCCCTGAGGGTGCCCCGAGGGCTGGACGGGGCCAGGGGTGATGCCGGGACGAAGCACCCGCTCCCAGCACATCCCTGGCACCCACCCAGGCAGCAGCAGCCCCTGCCCAAGCGTCCCCAGCACCAGGGATGGGCAGAGGGGCCACGGCACCCGCTCAGACCCTCAGCCCCCGCCGCAAGCCCCACAGCAGCCTCCACCCCTCCGTGGGTGTCGTGCTCCCGGGGTGCCGCAGAGCGTGGCCACTGCTCCTCTGTTCGGCCAGCCTGTGCTCTGCCGTCGCCGCCAAACAGGATCTCAGCAGAAATGGGCCAGGAT
>VXAL01011325.1:1424-18648 GCA_013399475.1 Chauna torquata | reverse complement strand
GGCGGGCGGCGCGCCCAGTGCGAAGGCGCGGCGGGGCCGCAGAGCTGCGCGCAGGGCCGGGCCCCGCCGCCCGCGGACGGTGCTCCTTCGGCAGCGCTACGGGGACCGTGACGCCATCTGAGCGATGGCGCGCGACACAGCGCCGAACGGCCCGAGCGCTAGGCCCGCGGGCTCGCAGCGCAGCCAGAGGGTTTCTGATCTGGGGAAACCGAACGGCGTTTTTCACAGCCGCAGACCGGGAGGTTGCAAGTGCAGCTCACGGCCGAAACGCTGGCTGCGAGAGGGCCGTTCGGGCGGGCCGCAGCCGGGCGGTGACACGTCCTCCCCCCGGCTCGTCTGACGCGACCTGCTCACCATCTGCAGCGCTCGTTATGCACTGTGATCAAGTCGCCCCTGAGCCTCCTCTCGGATACATTGCCTAGCTTGAGCTTCCCCAAAGCCCTATTTTACATCCTGTTGCCTACCCCTCCATTATTTTTTTGTTCCTCATTTGAAGTATTTCTAGTGTCTTTCCCCTCGGCCCGAACTGGATGCCAGAAATGGTGCTAGGTTCCACTATTACTCTCACCAGTGCTGTGGACAAAGGCAGCCTCACTCCCATCTCCCCTACATATTCCATATTCTAAACTTAAAAGGATGACATTAGTCCCACTTACCACAGTATTACCCTGAGAGGTCCTGTTGAAACATTTATATATAATAGCAGCTACATTCTTTTCTGAAGTACTTCCTCCGGCCAAGCTAGCCTCCATCCCTGCATTCTTTATTTCCAGATGCATTTTGTTTACATATTCTGACATTAAAATGCATTTTATTGGACTGGGATGGTTTAATCAGGCACATCAGATGATTTGGTAACTAAATCAGTCGTGAATTACCCATTCAGCTGCTAAGCAACACATTTTACAGATTTTACTAATAAAGATCTTACATCACCATCTAGACAATTGATGGAGGTATTGCATAGGATCAGAGCAAGAACCGATCGTTAGAAAGCTCTGCGTGGGTCACTGATGTCCCCACTTAAGCAACTACTTTTTGAGAGCTCTCAATGAAAATATATTTAACCCACTTAAGGTATGCTTTGAGTCTTATGTAACACATGTATTCCACCAGACAAAACAAAATTTTTAAACAAATGTCAGAACTAATTCTCTTTTAGTTTTTGACTCGCTCATGACAATTGTACAAGCTTTTCACTAAGCTTGTTTTTTTTGTTGGTTTTTTTGTTTTTTTGCTTTTTTGTTTTAAAAAAAGAAAAGCTTTCTAGAGGTTCCCTGCTGACAGCTAGCACCGCTCCCTTCACTAAAGATACTTAAAGTGGATACCGAATCACCACCTACCTGGGATCACACTATTCCAGTTTGACAAACAATACAAGCTATCCTTGGATCCCCAAAGACAGGGTCTACAAGGGAAAACATTAACTGCGCTGTTTTACGTAGTGCGAAAAGTAGACACAGGAAATAGAAGGAAGGGTCTGAATGGCTACTACATCCAGTATTCACAAACCCTTGTAGTGGGCTGTTTTTATGAAGCATCCTAAAAAAAACAATATTTTTAAATGACTCCAAAGTTGTTTTAACCTCCCACGTGTATTAAAAATATGTTATTATCATTAAAAACTAAAACCATTAAGCTTAAAGCCTATGGATAGTTTTCCTTTTCTTCTTGCCATGGACATAACTCCTACTGAAGATATGCATGCCTATCATCTGAAGATTTTTAATAGGTATCAAGCATAAAAGCTAAATAATCTTTGGTCACAGTGATGGATCTATGCTTTGAGAAAGAGTGCTGTCATAGTTCTTTGACTGCAAAGAACAATAAATGGTGCTCAATGTGCATGCATTTTACCAATTTTAGGGTAATGGAGATTAACAGGTATGTATAATTTGTCTACTTCTGCATCAGATAACTGTTTTAAATGACAGCTCCATACCTGAAAATGTAAATATATTTTTGCTTTATATGTATCAACGTTGATGAATGTAGGTAATAACTACAATCTACTATTGTGTTTAAAAAGCAGTAGTACAAATAATGATGGTAGTACACTCACCCAGCAATTTTCATCAGTAGATCTTGAAAAACCTTACAAAGGTCAGTGTTATAATCCTGTTGTTGACAATGGAGAAAGAAAGTATTGAGATGACTTGCTTAATGTCATATGATGGACCAGTAGTAAGGCTAACAATTGACTTCAGGTTTTCTGCATCCAAGATGAGAGGTTTTGTCTCACAAGCCACATTACATACTCATATACCCCTGAAAGGTCTTTTCTTTTCATTAACGTTTCATACCTTGTGTATACCGAGTTTGAGTTTATTACTCTTAGGACCTAGACGAACAGTCAAGGCTTTTCTGCTCTTCCCTTAAGAGACTTTAACTTAAAGCATTTTTAATTCACAGGCTCCACAGAAACTCTCTATTTCCACCTGTGAAAGAGTCAGAAGTAGTTTGAAATCATTTGAAGTTAATATTTCAGTAGGAAAGGACAAAAAGGTGGCACTGATCCAACCCCTGTGTAAACCTGGGGATGTAAGTAAAATTACTAAATGCTTAATTATCAATTCTGATCATGCTGTGCCTAATAAATGAAAGCAAATCTAGCTTTATCACTCACCTTTTCCTCAGTCTTCAGGAAGGCTGCCCAGCCTTGAATTCATACTATTAGAGGATCAAAGCTCAATGACTTTCAGGCTTTTCTGGAAGCTGAGTCTCCCCCCAGATCAGCCACAGCAATGCATCCCATACACTGACCTTATTCTAGAAATGGGTCAACAGCTACATCTAAATTCACACCCAGGAGAGGGTTGTTGATGATCTTTGTATCAAGCCTCAGAGACACAAGTCCCTTGAAGCTTAAATCAGGCCTCTTGTTGCTTGGTGTTATTATTTCCTACCTTAAAACAAAACACTGTGGAAACAGGCTGAGGCAGCCAGGACAAAAGCCGCGTGCTATACAATACCAGAGACAACTTCTTCAGTCTACCATACCAGACATGGATACGGGGCTGTGTTGAAGGTGACATGCCCTTAGCACCCGGTACTGCGTCGTCTGGAGCCCCCCGCCAGGCCCTCCTCACGCCGTGGCGGCACGCGGCAGGCCCCAGGGCCTCACGGCGAGGGCAGGAGAACTCGGTCCCTCACGACACCCCACACCCCCCTGGGCCAGTGGGGAAAAAGGGAGGGGGCGGTGCCAGCGGGCACCTGCGTGCGAACACCACACAGCGCCCGCCCTGAGCGGCGGAGCAGCCAGCCAATGACAGCTTGAGGAGGGGGGGGGGAAGCGTTCCCCCAATAGCCCGTGGGGGGCGGGGCGTCCTGAGCCAATAGGGGCGGGTGTTGTTTTAAACTCGCTACGCTCCCGGAAGCGAGGTGTTGGGATGTGTTGGTGTCCTCAGTGCAAGCTGGGTGAGTGCGGAGAGCGGTGGGCTGCTTCGTGCTGCGGCCTCGGGGGGGCTCCCCCGCTAGGAGCCGCCCGATCCTGGCAGAGTCATCTCGGGCTGGGGCCTCCCTTCACCTCGGCCTCGCCTGGTTCGCGCTTGCGGCTCTGGCGGGGGGGGGATGCGGGGGGAGCTAGTGTCGAAGCCAGCCTTGAATTACCTCAGGTGTCCCGAGGGTGGACTCACGCGCAGTGCAGCCTAGCCGGGAGCTGAGGGGCGCGGCTGCCTGAAGGTGGCTTTTTAAGCTTCCTCTGATTTATGTTAGTGTAACGTGGAAGCCAGCTAACCGCGGGGTGTTGCTGCAGGGCCCGGGGCGCTCGGCTGAGGGGGGGGTCGTGTCTCCGGGGGTCTGCGTGCCCGCTGCCGGTGAGGCGCGCGGCCGTTGCCTCGCCTCCCCTCAGGGAGAGGCGCGCGGCCGTTGCCTCGCCTCCCCTCAGGGAGAGGCGCGCGGCCGTTGCCTCGCCTCCCCTCAGGGAGAGGCGCGCGGCCGTTGCCTCGCCTCCCCTCAGGGAGAGGTTACTCGTCGGCGCGCTTTGCGCGAGCAGCTTTCTGTCCTAACTTTAGGCAACGGGGATCACCGTAACGTTTTACAGTGTTGTCACAACACCTGTCTTCCTTGGTTGAGTAACGACATGCCATTCTTGCACTGGTTGGTGACTAGCTGATACTTTGGTCGCATAGAAGAACTTGCTAAAGCGGTTGTTTTAACGTACAATGACTGTTTTATGGCACTGTGTGAAGAAACAGTCACAGAAACGCACTGAACGCTGTTGATGTTGCAGTTCGTAGGTGTTGAAATCACTGGGGTTTTCTTTAACATAAGGTCAACAGCGGTACAGGGTGTGCAGAGGCATGCCTGGTTACTGGGTCACTCTCCGCTGGGTATCATGCTGGTTTTAGAAGGTAAAATACATACCAGGAACTTGATCTTTTTTCAGTCAAATTCACTATTTCTTTCTGCTAGTTGAGTTGTTTTCCTATCTTCTGTAGTTCTTATCAGCCATTTGCAATTTGAATTGATTCTAGCTATACAGATTCTAGTGTCACAGTTGTCACTGAAGCTATTGTGTTATCTGTTTTCACTGTAAATGCTTATTATTATACATAAGTGGCTAAAGGGTGAGCTAGTATTTTTGTCTGTGGAAACAACCAGGTACACAATATATGCGCACTAAAGTAGATAGGCCTAGACACTGGTACTGCTTTTGTGGGAGCAATTCCAAGTGGACCTGCTAAATCCTGATAGTGGCCAACAAAGTTACTTCTAAGGGCATGCTTTTTTAATGAGCATGTCAACATTACAATTAAATAAATAACTCTGTTAACAGCAGAACTAACAAACTCCTGTTTTCCTTGCCTAACCTCTCCTAGAGGGACTACCTGAAGTCAAAGCAATAATCTTTGAAGGGCATGTTGTGTTGCAACATTAATTTTCTATATGCTATCTTAAAAGAAGCAAATGTGCATTTTCTCAAATAAGGATACTTTCAGTACTTCTTTCTTCTACTTAACTGTTGTTTTTTTATTGGTTCCCTTCTCCCCCACTCTCAAGTTTGTAGGATGTCTGCCATCCCATGACCCCTCCAAGTTTTCTTCAGGATAGGTAGTAAGCCAAGAGTTACTGTAGATGAGGTGGGGAGGATGGGATTAAAAACACAAATATAAGTGATAATTGCAGTCCTTCCATCACAGGAAGTTAAGCTTGAAATATAAGACCAGCCAGACTGGGTCAGGTTGGAGGCACACATAGACTGGTATCCTTTCTCTGTGAGGGGCTAGCAGAACATCTCTAGGGAAGAACATAAGAACAGAGAAAGTATGTATGATTCTTCTACAAAGTATTCCTTCCAACTACTTCTAACTTAGACTTCCTGTGAATAAGGACTGGGAAATGGATTTTATTGTCCAAAAATGGTTCCTAGCTGGGTCCTTACAGAAGAAAAGAATTGTGGAGGCTAAAAATAATAGCCTTTGCGTAAAAGGAGGAAGAAGTCTGGGAAGGACTCTAGGTCTGCAGAACTGTGTCAGAGGAGAACAGTTACTCTTGAGAAACTGGGGGAAAGGCTGTTCTGTTCCATCCCTTGCAAATATTCTCAAAGCATAGTGTGCTGAAAGATGTTTACTGTTCTTTGTTGGAAGCTGTGCAGTGGACTTAATTTAGTAAAATACCGGAGGAAGAAAATAGGAAACCAACAATAAAAATTAGGTTAAATCTCAGCTCATCAAACTTGGCAATGGCATGCCCCTTACATGTTATTTTCTTTTTTCATAACAGTGTTCTAGTTTGCATTGCTGCTTCTTGCAGTGAAGACTCTCTTCACGTTAGTAAGGTTACAAACCCTAGTTTAGTTGGAAATTGGCTTTATCCAAGCAACCTGAAAGGTATCAGAATATAGAGCCATCTCTTCCTTCTCATATTTATCTAACTTTCAGAAGGATACAACAGCAAAATAAAAGCTTAGGCTCAAGAATGAAGCATCTTCTGGAACAGGTCTTCTGAGTCCTAGGAAAAAATCCCACCTAATATCTGCATATGCTGTTACTTCACCCAACAGTTCCACATATAGAAGTGTATATATGTTTCATGTTGAGAAATCACAATTAAAATCACTAAAATGAGTCATCACCTGTACCCTCTGGGAAGTTTCAAATGGAAACACAGGTCTTGAAATGTTAAGCCTATCCATTTGCTTAAAAGAGTGTTGCTATTCCTGAAAAATCTAATTAGTTTCAGAGCTCTGACTTAGTTAGAACTGCTTTCTTGCTATGTGTGCTCTTGCTTCACATACTGCTTTCTTCTTTTTGTCAAAATTCATCTTTCCTGGTCCTTCCTTCTCTGAAAATCACTGGGCTCTGTCCAGTTGCTTTTGAAGTAGCTGTAAGTTAACAATTAGTGTGACACAGGAGTGTGTGCCAGACAATGGAAGTGCAAAAGGAAACAATAAAATGCGTTAAAAATATGAAACAGCTGTGGCGCTATCCTGTGTGGCAAAAAAAAAGTTTACTACTTTTCAAAAAAAAAAAAAATCAAGCACTTCTTATTTTCAGTGTTTTTTTAAGTTCAGTATAAAAATCTCATTCCACTACAGAAAGAATATGCATTCAATCTTATTCTTTCATGGGCATTTGAGGAATGTAGCGATTGGTTTCCTTGAAAGAAATTCAAAAGAAGTAGTAAAGTAGTTTTAGAGCCTATTGACCATGAGTTATTGCTGTGATACGTAAGACCATCAGAATCCGTTGACTAATGATCTTTAGGTGTCTTTTAGACTCACCTAAAGAACAGTTTTAGATCAGTTGAGAAGCAATTGAGATTGCTGTGGTAACTGACAGATGTTATTTATGGTGCTTCATCTGCAAAAACAAAATACATAACAAATGGCTTGATTTTTTTTCAAAGACTGCTACTGGGAGATCTTAAGGGTAAAATGGTTTTATGCCAAATTGTGAACTGATTGCTTCTAATCAACCAAATGATGGTAGAACCCTATAAAAAGAACATACACAATCTATCATGTTTTGGTCTCTTGATAGCTCCTCTAAACACTACTATATGCTGGCAGGTATCCATTCCGGCTTTTAACAGATCATTAAAGCTGGTAAAACAACGCGCTGTACTGTCTAACAGAGTACAGTAGCACAGAGTAAGAATGTTAGTTACTTTTATGTCATTTCCAAATCAGCAGTGCCATTTGGAGCAGAACAATTACAGAATGTTTGTAATTCTCGTCAAGCTGGGTTGTGTGTATTAGGCATAAGTTAGATAGCAGACTAGAAACATATTACAGAAATAGGAGATAGTTATCAAGCATGAAATGATGGCAACAGTGAGCTTATTGACTAGGAATAATAAAACTGGATTTTATAAAAGCTCATTATCTGGAGAGCAATAAGTTTTTGCTGTCTCTACCTTATAGTAAAGTTTTCTCCATTCTACAGACCTTGCTGTGTTGGACAGGATGTGTATTCTGACTTGAATTGTCTTCAGAAAGAAAACCAGGAGATTTGTTGTGCTGTAACTTAGCCTTTTTTAGTTGAACTCTTTACTTAAAAAAAAAAAAAAAACCAACAACAAAAAGCCACTAAACCTCCTTTGCATATCTAAGAATAGTTCTGAAGTCATACCTTCTGCTGAAATGGAGCTCGAAAGTCAGCTTTTGATCAACCTTTGAATTTGCTGTAGGATCAAGTTGCAAGTGTAGAAGCCAGTGATGACCTAATCTTTTTTAATGTTATTTCTGTACTTGATCTGTGGGAGAGTATCTTAAATGATAAGGCTGAGTTGAGCATGTCTGCTTTGTAACAGCAGCACAATATGTTTGTATCATGCCCATGGTTGCAGCACCCTCTTTTATGAGAATATGGACTTGAAAGAATGACACCTGTATGAAGACTTTTGACTAAAAGTTTCTGTACTCACGTCTGTTGCTGCTCTGTCTACTGTAACTAACAACAGAAGTGCTTTATTTTACAGTCTAAGCTTCATGTAAGGTGAAAGACTAATGAGGTAATTGGAGTGATGTCAAAAAACTAAAAGGATCAAAGCTGACTAACTGAGATGAGACTGCAGTAAGAAAGCTGGTTGCTGAAATTTTAACTTGCATTGAACTACTTACGCATAGTCTTCAAAAATCCTTCTTTGTCTCTCTTCTTGAATAAAGTGACTTTCAAGAGAAATTTTTAACAGTGCAGAGCAATGAAAAGTACACAGTGGTAATCTAGAGTAATCCTCCCACTCCATGTGATTTGTGGTATAAAATTATATTATTTCTTCAGAAACCTATAATTTCCTGTATGGCAGAATGAGTGAGACCTCAGTCTACTGATTACTGTTATGTCTTTGTTGGAACAATGATTCTTTAGAAAACCCTTAGAGAAAGTTTTATATTCTGTCAAAGGCTTTAAAAGGAAGCAAGACAAAATCCAAAGCTAATGTAGTTCCTAAGTCAAAGAATGGCTGTTTAGCTTCCATCTTGTATTTGTTGTTTTTTCTTATGTTGATAACCGTAATGTACTGAAACCACTTTTTCAGTAAGCATGGATAATTGTCAGATTCCATCTTGTAGTTCTCTGCAGAAGCAAGCATTAAAATCTGTCAATCCAATCTGACAAACCTATTTTAGGGCAGTCTCAACATTGTGTTAGGGATTTGTAACAGGGTTTTCTCTTTGGAGGAAAATACAACGAAGCAATGGTGACAGTTTTTTGTAAAGATGTTCCCTTAGAAGTAATTATGATTCAGTGGGTTGCACCTTTTGACTCTGAGCATTTTAGTTACGAAGGAAGTTAATCAAACAGAACAGTAAGTAATTCTTCTAGTTAACCTGCTGCCCTTCTTGGTTTCAGCAGGAGGTAGTGTGTGTGTGGTTATGCAGCAGGCATGGGTCTCATTATGCTAAATAGCAGCAGGGCACATAGATCCAGACTGATCTGCATCATGTCCTCCCTTGTCTTAAAAGGAGCTGTGGTCCTGCAGTCAGGCACTGGGGTAACACTTCCGAAGTTTATCTACCTGCAACCTGTTGAAGTCTTTATCAAGTCTGTCCTAAAATGTTGTCTAAATGTGACAATTTTATGTTATCTAAGGCTTTTCCATAAATGGTGCATAATTCTGGTGTGACTGATGTAGGCTCAGACTGGGGGAGACAAAGGAGTTGTCTAATATTAGAGTTTCTTTTTGTTCCACTTCATCAACGGACAGCTTCTCTTTAGTTCTTTTCTTCGTAATGTTTGCTAATTCTCATTGTGGAATATCCAAATTTGAGTCTGACTTAAAATACTTCATTACTTAAAAATTTAAGCTTAATATCCAACCCTGCGTATAAACACAGTACGCATTGCAAATGCATTGTCAACTTTGACTGAAGAAGATACTGAAATACATTGTTTGCCTCCTTTGCGAAATTAAGTACCAGTGTTGTAGTAAGGGGTAGCTGTGTTTTTTAGCTGGCATAAAAACATCTGAGTTTAAAAAAAAAAAAGCTTGGATTGCTTGTATAGGACCTACAAATATTTAATCTTGTTTCAAAGCCGGTAGGTGTAGCCCAAGATAAATAATAGTTTTGATATATGGAGTGACTAAAAGTGCANGCTGGCATAAAAACATCTGAGTTTTAAAAAAAAAAAAAGCTTGGATTGCTTGTATAGGACCTACAAATATTTAATCTTGTTTCAAAGCCGGTAGGTGTAGCCCAAGATAAATAATAGTTTTGATATATGGAGTGACTAAAAGTGCAAATGTAAATTATTGAACTGTGATAACATCAAGCTGAGTTGATGAGGTGACAGAGGCTCTTCTGTCAGAGCACTAGTACCAAATGATAAATATGGATGCTAGAAACATATCAGAGTGTTGAAGACGTTTGTCCCTCTAGAGAACTGTGATGGGTGTTACAAACTCATTTGGTGGCTATTTTTTGATCAGCAGTTCTTATGTAAGCATTATGTTGGCCAGTAGCTTTGCACAAACAGCTGGGATCTCTTTCGAGCTAGAAGTGTTTCTAAAATAGTCTGGCAAAGCTTAATATTGATAAATGTCAATCTTGATGCTCACGGTGGGGAATGGGCAAAAAGAATAAAGCTATCACATTTCTGTCAGCCTGAAGTGGGGACCAGGCTGGTTTCTATTATCTTAGTGTATTGCTTGCTCCATGAACTGCCCTGTTAATCCATTTTTTCCATGTGCTTTATGGACATAAGTTCACTTCAGAAGGGAAGCCAGTAATGAATCTGTAATAGTAGAAGTTGTAGCCCTTGTCCTTCTGAAGGACATGCAAAGTTGTAATTACAATGGAACTGTTTATTAAACTGAATAGTAAGTCAGTATCTTATTTTTGTGACAAGTTGCCCCACAAACAGGCAAGAGGTGCTCAGACTAGATCTATTGTTTGTAAAAAGACTTTTTGGTATACTTTTTAAAGATAAACTGAAGTTCTTTGAGATTCTGTCCTTTATTTTAGAAAACATAATCTACCCATTTTTTTTGTGGGCTTCCAAGGAAGATTTTGCAGTATCAATCCTCAGGGCCATGCTTAGGGTTGGTCTGCTGCTTCTTTTACTAAGACTTTTTTCCATTACTGATTCAGATCCTTTTGGATCATCAGTCTTTCACAGAAGTTATTAGCTTTTACTTCTCCCTTTAGGCTGCAGATTGGGGAGAAAAGGAAAAGATGAGGTAAAACAAAGATTTGAACTATAAATTTGAAATCTGCTTAAGTCTGAGCATGTGATAAACTTGTGAAACTAGCAGTGGCAGATCACATAATGTGTGTTAGAATTTGCATGCTTGAAAATATGAATAAGGTGGAAGAGCGCTTCTTTGAAATGTTGTTACCAGGTGTAGCTTTCCTAAATGCTAATGTTAAAAATGTCTGTTAACAGAGAACTTGTTGCTTTTCCTTTTTGGTGCAGCAACTTATTTGCATCCTCACAGCGTGGCTTACAAACACAGCCTGCCACTGTTATTGAGGTATTGGGGTCTGGGCAGGTGGGGAGCAGTCATCTGCAGAGCTTGGAATGGGAAGGAGGACCTGCCCAGTGCTGAGCCTTCATTGATATTCCTCCTGCTTCCAATTTTGTATTCAGTCAAGTTGATGTAATGGACTGAGTGCTGATTCCATTTACTTGCGGAGCTGTCTGTGAGAAGAAGCTTACTTGAGGAACAGAACAGCAGCAATATCAGATAAAATAAACTTGTTTTTAGATACTTATTGCAATGCTGTAACTGCAGTGTCAGGTGTGGGGGGATTAAAAGGCCTCTTCTGTCCTAACTTGAGTCTCACATCAGTAATGACTTCTTTGAAAAAGTGGATCTTCTAATTGGGGAAAAAAAATCCTGTTTGGTATCTGTGTAACCTGTGCAATAAGTTCTGTAAGCAATAACCTCTGAGACTTGCACAAGTCAGGAAAGACGAGTGACTAATAGTAGCTTGGCCTAAAGTATTTTTTATTTACAGCTTTCAGAGTGTCTTTGATCACGCTTTTTCAGCTTCTGCAACAGTTCTATTTTCTTTGTTCTAACAGAATCATTTTGCCTTACTTAAGACCTGAAAAACAGTAGGGGTACTCTGTTGTTAACAGGCAGAAAATTACATAAGTCTTTTGTGTATTGCTAGCGCTCTAGGTTTTGTCAGTATTTTCCTGATGCTTGTTTCCTTACTAAAAATCTGAAATAGCCAAGCATCATGTTGAAACAAGAGCAATTAAAAAAAAAAAATGTAGAAAACTGTTCATTGAAACAAATGCATTTTTGAAGTCCTGTTTTATCTATTTATTTTTATTGAAAACTATTAGTGAGAACACTGCAGTCTTTAAGCTTCAAAGTAGAGGCAAGGTCATCTTTTTATAATTTGTGGTATAATTTATTAATCTTTATTTTCTTTGTAGGCTATTACAGAATGACCTTGCGCTGAGCATTTGTAGAAGAAAGAAGACTTAATCTTCTTCAATGTGCATTCTTCTATTTAAATTTGACCCCCGGCCAGTTTCAAAAAATGCCTACAGGTAAAGGTGATTAAAACAGACCTGTTTCTATAATTTTTGTATACAATTTCTTTTTGTAGCCTGTGTTTGAATTATAGACTCAAAAGTCAGTATTTGGTGTTCCGTTATGTTTGTGTAATGTCTAACTTCATGACTTTTTTCATTGGAGTACTTACTGTAACCCTTCGAGAACCCTTTGTTTTGCGGCTATGTCAGAATGCTTTGGCTTTAGTCATAGACCTCTTGATGGTGGTCTGTCATGCAGTGCAGGATGCATCCCTTAAAAATTATAATCCAGCGTTTTGAGGTCCTGCCTTCTATTGTATCATTTGAACTAAGGGGAATCGTGTTTGTTGGAGAATCACAGTTGTAGCAATAAGATTCAGGAAAAGATGCAATTTCTTTCAGTAGTTCAGAAATTTCTAGGGTTTTTGGGTTGAAACCAATAACTTGAATTTAGCCTGGAAGGTACTAGGTAGCCAGTGGAGCAGAAGTATTGCGCATTTATCAGTCCACTGCACGTGTTAATTTTTCCTCTTCGTTAATATATGCTGTGCAGCTGATTGGTGGTCCAGTCTTGTAAACTAGTAAAATAGTACATTGAGTCCAAAAGATACTAATACTGAAACTTGTTTTTATAGCTTCTGGTTATCTTTGCTTCCTCCCAGTAACAGTACCTTCTTGTTCATTGTGTAGTTCACTGCTCTGTTCAGTGTTACATTGTGGCTACTCACTGCACTGTATTGCACTGTGTTTTTTACAGAACTGTCTAGCTTGTGAATAGGAACAGCTGCATTTAAAAAATATGGATAGGTGTGGTCAAGACATCTGCATAGTTATTTGTCTGTGAGTTTGCTTTTGGGACAAGACATACTTGAAGATTTTCAGTTGCTCTTTGTCCTAAAATTGAATGCTTACGATTTCAAAATGCTAGAGATTAATTCAGTTTGAAAGCAACGGGATTTGAAATCCTGTATCAATGTAAAACAAGTAGTACTGCAAACTGGAAAACAAAGAACAGTTAGTAAATGTCCTAGCCACTCCTCCATTCCCCCCACTCCCAAAAATCTGGCTGCAATTAAAATTCTAGGTAATAAACTAAGTCATTTTTGTGATACCTTAAGCCAAAAGCTTAAGTCAAAACAAGTATTCATGCTTCCAGGTAAATTTTTTTTTTTAACTGGATATGCTGATGTCATACAGTGAGTTTCACAAACATTAAACTTCGTGTAACAACTTTGTCTTGTTACAGACATTAATTTTTAAAGCTCATATCCTACATCAGTGTCTTAGAGCACATTCAATGTGTAAGGGGAAGAGTACTTCAGACTAGTAAGAAGATTGTCATATTCTATTACTTTCTGTATTTTATGGGTTCCATGTATACTGTATGGGTTCCATGTATACTGTATGGGTTCCATATTACTTTGTGGCACACAAGTATCGGTATTCATCCAGAAACTGTCAGAGTGTCAGAGTTGTTGTGCTCTGTACTTTTCATTGACTTCCTTTTCTGCCCTTTTGTACTGAGAAAAGGATGCCATTCTATAGAAAGAAAGGAATGAGAACCAACGCTTCAGTTGTCCATAGAGTACATTTTTTTTCTATCTGGAAACTGCCTAAAAGGGATTTTTGTTTTATGATGTGACTGGTACTGAATTAATATATTGATTTATTTGGTCTGACTTTGTATTGCTAGTTAGCAAAAAACACTCATCAATTTGCCTCTTGGGAAAATCCTTTGGATTTAGGTTATAGCTATCTACCAAGTGAATTTTCTACTTTATTTAAAAATAAAATTCCTAGTAGTTCACTTGCAACTTTAGCCTTTGCATCAAGTTTGAAATTATTGATTCATAGCAGAAAATAAATTGCTATCAGTGTCAATAGGAAAACACTTCTGAGCTGTCTTGGCTCAGATTCAGGTATGCCTAATTGTATTTAAATTTCTCGGTGCCTTTTGTTAAGCAGCGTCTTGCTTTATACCTCTGAGATAAATTACTCTGATCAGCCTTATATATTGGTGATAAGTACCAGGGCCATGGGGTTCTTAATGTCTGATTTTAAAACTGAGACATCATAACTTTAGTCCCTTTTTTTCTTCCTTAACACACCATAACTAAATCTTTTTGTTTTTTTTTATTTGGAAGAATGTTGAAGTACTTTGTTCTTTAATTATTACTAGGATTTCTTCACTATTGTCTTAGCTTTCTGAAGGACGTAAATCTGAGGTGAGAATGATACCCAGTCTTCCCAATTCTCTGAACAGTATTTTAGCTATTTGCTCAGGATAGGCATCTCTATACTAGTCTATTGTTAAGTGTAACTTTTCCTGACAACTCCTGTGTGTNATGTATACTGTATGGGTTCCATGTATACTGTATGGGTTCCATGTATACTGTATGGGTTCCATATTACTTTGTGGCACACAAGTATCGGTATTCATCCAGAAGCTGTAAGAGTGTCAGAGTTGCTGTGCTCTGTACTTTTCATTGACTTCCTTTTCTGCCCTTTTGTACTGAGAAAAGGATGCCATTCTATAGAAAGAAAGGAATGAGAACCAACGCTTCAGTTGTCCATAGAGTACATTTTTTTCTATCTGGAAACTGCCTAAAAGGGATTTTTGTTTTATGATGTGACTGGTACTGAATTAATATATTGATTTATTTGGTCTGACTTTGTATTGCTAGTTAGCAAAAAACACTCATCAATTTGCCTCTTGGGAAAATCCTTTGGATTTAGGTTATAGCTATCTACCAAGTGAATTTTCTACTTTATTTAAAAATAAAATTCCTAGTAGTTCACTTGCAACTTTAGCCTTTGCATCAAGTTTGAAATTATTGATTCATAGCAGAAAATAAATTGCTATCAGTGTCAATAGGAAAACACTTCTGAGCTGTCTTGGCTCAGATTCAGGTATGCCTAATTGTATTTAAATTTCTCGGTGCCTTTTGTTAAGCAGCGTCTTGCTTTATACCTCTGAGATAAATTACTCTGATCAGCCTTATATATTGGTGATAAGTACCAGGGCCATGGGGTTCTTAATGTCTGATTTTAAAACTGAGACATCATAACTTTAGTCCCTTTTTTTCTTCCTTAACACACCATAACTAAATCTTTTTGTTTTTTTTTATTTGGAAGAATGTTGAAGTACTTTGTTCTTTAATTATTACTAGGATTTCTTCACTATTGTCTTAGCTTTCTGAAGGACGTAAATCTGAGGTGAGAATGATACCCAGTCTTCCCAATTCTCTGAACAGTATTTTAGCTATTTGCTCAGGATAGGCATCTCTATACTAGTCTATTGTTAAGTGTAACTTTTCCTGACAACTCCTGTGTGTTACACTGTACTATAGATCTGTGTGTTTCATGGTGAGGTCATGGAACCCTTTTCCCAGCTCAGAAGGGATTCCTGTGACTGCAGGCATTGTAATGTCTGTCCATCCTAGACATCTGCAATTTATGTTGTTACCATTCTTTCCTTTATTTCTCTAATTAAAAGAAAATGTCTAAATGGTCATTAAAAGTTGAAAAGACAACCTAAAATTCTTTGGCCAATGAACTATCACACAAACATGTTTTCCATAATGCTTAGGAGAATTTTCCATCCTACTAGAATTCAGTTTCTAGAACAGTACATTGGCCATATTTTGTGGGTACCTAATTAAGCAAAAAGCTTACAGATCACCTTTTAATATATTCAGGAGTCCCTGTGTTCCTGTACACTTGCAACCTGATGTTCTGCCTTTTAAGTTCTCTCTATGGGCCTATCTGTAGTAAAGTTTAGTGTGTTGTAACAAATGCTTTATTGTAGTCCGTTATTATTGTCAAAGGTAACATGCTGCCATTATATCGTTTCAAGCTGTACTGTGTGCATCTTAAGAATAAATATATTTCAAGCTTCAAAGCTATAATCGGAGTCTTTTTATGGAACTGAATTACACTGTAGGAAATTAATGGAGTGATTTCTTACGTTTTCATCTCTGCCTCAACACTCAAATAAATCTGAATACATAAATCCTAACACAGCTGAATTATTTCAGCTACAAAAATAGCTGAATAAGCCTTTTGCAATTTATTAGATGATGAGGGTCACTTAATAGTGCTCCATTTCAGTATGATTGTGTTCCATAAAATACAAAATGAAGATGGTTTGAGTATAGCAATCTTGTATACTAGCCTTGTGCTAAACTTTGGAATCTGTGGGATGTTTTTAGGTACTATAAACAAATTGTGTTTTCATGTTTTGAGTTACTGAAGGCAAAAATCTAATGAGAGTTCCAGGAAATGAGAACTGATGCACTTCAGCCAAACTAAGGTAGAGATGTTTATTTAAAAAAATGTAGAAGTAAGGTGCTTGTTGTAAATGCAGAGTATTCAAGCAAGATGATGAACTTTAAACCAGCTGAAAACCTATAGATCAAAGATTAGAATCAGATGGAGGAGGAGAAATAAAGTGAGACTGAATGGAACATTAATATGATTATTTGGCATTGGAAAGATAAAACATACCTACGCTGTGCTTTCCAAAAGGTGCTGTCTTTGTTGGGCAAAATACTAAATATCTGCCCTATAATAAGGATGACACTGAAGTATTAGCCTTCTTTTCTTTTCTATATAGCTGACTATAACAGTTTCTGTAGCGTTTCTAACATGCAGCTGACACCTCATGATCATGGTTTAGAACATTGTTAATGAAGAGATGAGTTTGCAGGAAAAGTCTCAACCTGTTGCAAAAAATATCAATACATTTGAATGCTGAGTGAAGACTTAAACAGAATTGATTCTTGTGTGCTGTGGCTTAAAAATTAGAATTAAAAGTGTATGGTCTAACTTCAGTTTACAGCAGCAAACTTGGCTTCTGCTGTGTAAACATAATTCTCATGCAGGTTGTAAGAGGAACTAATAGTGAAGAAGATACTGAGGTTATAGGAAACTGGGTAAGGAAATCCGCAGGTTTCTGAAAGATGGCATTTCATTAAAATATTAAGTAACATGGGTAGAGAGAATGGGGAACACTCACAATCTAGCAATTGAAATAAAGGCAAGTCATGTTACAGGTAATGATGAGGATTTTGGAAGCCTTTTAGAGCTATTAGATCACACGTCTATAGATCACAGCATCTAACCACAGCATAGTGTAGTAGTGGTGTGTGCAAGTGTGTCTGCGGACTCAGCAAAATCATGAAACTCATGAAATTCACATCTAAGTCTCCTCCTTGCTCTTTCTCCTTAAATACTGACCAAGTATTACAGATATCTGCAGGACCTGAGCTGTTTTAAGAACATATGCT
>VXAL01011324.1:1761942-1876723 GCA_013399475.1 Chauna torquata | reverse complement strand
AAGACAACAATCGGTCATCTTAGCTGCTGAATTTTGTAGATCTCTGAACTTACGGGGTAAGGTTTTTCATTATTCCCATCTTGGACAATGCCAGTTACTAGGAGCCACTACTGATGCACAGTCCCTTGGTGAAGGACATTTCTGGGATAGCCACGAACAACTAGCAATGGATGCCCTGAGAAGCAGATGACTGACAGCACTGCCACCTCTTTACCAGATCCTCCTGTACTCCCTCAGCCCTTTGTACACTTTTGGCATACAACTGGATATCTTGTCCTTATTTATGCTTTTACAGATTTTAAAACTGTTGCAAGTAGCACAGTCACCTACCACATCCTTTGAAATAATATACAATAATCCAAGTGTTTTCACCCAATTACTCCTTTCATGTAACAAAGAGGGAAGATACCTTTTATAAAAAAAGATCACATCACCATGCATATACACGAACTCTTCCCAGAAGTAACAGTATGCTCACACAGCTGGATTACAGAGTGACAATGAAGATGTCAAACCTCAGCAGAAGAGGTATAACATACCCTGGGCATTTTCAGTTTACATCTAAAGACAAAATAGGGCTGGGGCTATTACAAGTGAGAGAAAGCTTCACTCAGATCAGGTAGCTCTCAAGCCTGCAGAAACATGACTTAACTCAGCTGTGTCACTATTCCTATTGGATGTACCTAAAACTTTTCCAGAAAGAACAATTCTATTACCTCTGTGGCTGTTCTACTGGGATTTTTTTTTTAAGGTGTTCAAACCTCTTTCCATTAATGGCCCACTTGGATCAGCACTGCTTTTAAGCATGCTACCCCAAAGCTAGATGGCTTCCATCAGTAAATAGCAATATGCAGGCAGGATATCTATTCTGAACTATTAATATTGAGGTAGCAATAAATCTGACAAAGCACTCTATTTGCAAATGCAAAACATGTGTTGAGATTTATCCAAATTGCTTCCAAGTTATTTGCCTGTTCTGCTTATTGCAATTGGAGAAAATGACAGTGTCTCAGAGGGAAGCAGTAGAAGTTTTAAGTCACTCAGTATGGACATAAGCAGCCAGATGGTGCTGGGAGAAAGAAGGGAGAGCAACTACAAGACTGAAATAGCACTATGATGAGGAAGGGAATTCTATAGCTCCCCTTTTGCACCCTTTCCCATCTCCATCCCTCTCTACCATATCTCCCCATGCATCCAACTTTAACTGTCACATGCAAGAAAAGGCTATCAGCCAGCTCACAGCTACAGCATCCCTGGACTTGCACAGATGTGAGTTCAGTAACAGGGTAAAGCTGTAAAACCACAGCATCTCACTCCAAGGAATCAAGGGGAGAGTACCTTTCTTATGATTCTAAAGGCACTGGCCTGTACAACCCATCTCCATGTTGTCCTGCTAGCCAGGTGGGACTAAGCATGAAAGAGCTAGAAAAAAACCCTGCTTCTATACAGATAGTGGTGCCTGCAGTTTCCGCAGAGGCTTTTAACCAAAACTGCAGTAAACCTCTTGCATGGTCCTGAAGAACCACAAACTCAATCCTTCCCCAGTGTTACTGGAATTTTTCTGAACTTCAATTCTTGCATCTGTACAACTGGAGACCCCACAAGGACCAATTGAGAAACGAGTTCATTGGCAGAGCAACTGAATTACTTCCATTAGCTTGTGCATGCTGCAAGACTTCTACCTTCTGTTACTGCAGCAGCTCCAAGCTGACAAAAAAAGCTCTGCCGTTGTTCATCAGCAGATTCCTACTTACCCCTAAGGCAGCTCACAGGAAAGCCTGTTCACAAATCCTGGNGTCACTATCTCTAACCCTGTCATATTGCAAGCTCACAACGAAACGGAAGACAGCAGAAGTTTTGTTCCCACTTGCAACATATCGACACATTAACTTCTTTAATCAATTATAATCACTCAAAGGCTTTTTCTACAAAAATGCATAAAACCAAAAAAATTCCCCTAAGCAGTTCAGTCAAGCCATACATTTGGCAAATTTAGTATTTAGATACATGCTTAAGGAACAAAAGTGATACTTCCAACTTAATCAGAAAAAACATTACATGGAGGTTTAGTATCTGGCATGAATGACTACAGAAGTCAGGCATTTGCTATGCACTTTGCAATATATTTCATTAAATGGCTTTACTTGCATCATTGCACCACTACAGTCTGAACAACAGAAAGGCAAGCTGTGTAACAACATTAATATCAAGGGAAGTTTGTCATTAATCGAGAACAGCTTAACCATGGAGCTGGTCAACAACCCCAAGGGAATTCCCATGTTACTTTGTTACACAGATACAAGGACATGCAGCAAACAATTCAGAATAACATTCTTTGAAGGTCATCACAACATCATTATTAAAACCAGAGGCAAACCTGCAGAAAACCAAGGTCACAGGTATGGGAACTGAGCTAGCAATGCTACATTGTCTTCCTTTCTTCTCCCCACTTCAATTCCGACAGCAGTACCAACGTTCTCATGGAAGAAAAAACTGCCCTAGTGTGGAGTTAAACCCTACATCCCACCCCCCATATCCCAGCTCTACTAGCACTGGGAGACTGAAAGCCTTTTTAGCCTTTCTACAAAGACTCTGGAACATGAGAACTACCCTCTCCCTAAGTATGGAAGTTAGAGTAGTTACCTGTCTCCCCACTATAAACCAAAGTCTTCCCCCTCCCCCTCATAACAAAAGACCCTGTCTTAAGGGTTTAAAAGAATTATTCCTCACCCTTTGTGTATAAATTCCCTGTTTGTTATGCATGAATTAACACCCAATACATGGCAGTTCCTGTTTTACAGGAGGGGAGATCCTGCATTCTACACAGGGTCCTGCATGTGTATGCACAAAAATGAGATTCAAGCTGGAAATAAGTGCTTGTTACCATGCAAATATAGCAACTGGGCTGCTAATCCTGAAACTCTGCCCATCTCCTCAGTTACTTATATTAGCTGTAATTCTTCTGCTGGATCTCCAGAGGGCCAAACTAAACCCTCACCTAACTTCATCATACAAGAATTACTGCAGGACCAGCTTCACACAGCCTAACAATAGCAAGCTGGAAGTAATTTAAGCATGGTGTTTCATTAGTGGATATCTCAATGTGCATCTGCTGAAGAACACTTTCCAAACAATAAATAGGAAGATGTTGCTTTACAAATAACACAAGTTTATCACAGCAATGATGGGTTGGAAACAAATCAAGTCCTTGAGTGTTTCAGTAAACACCTTTGTGCCTTGAGGAGGAAGTCAGGAAAGTAATGCACGAAGAGAAGATGCAGAAACAACTCCTGAGCTGCCACCAGTACTTTTGCAGAAAACTCCTCTGCTAGGTTGATGAAGATTTAAGTTGCTTGACAGCTCTGTTACAATCAGTTACTACAACACCTAACAGTGGATGTTTTACACTTAGGAGCTATCTTGAAGATTCAACCAAACTCAGAATCTTAAGAAGTTCTACCACAGATAAAACTATGCTTTAATAGACTTCCAGGATACTTAACATTTAGTTACCTAAGAAGGTATCTGACATCTGAGAATTTTACAGAAGCCCAGAGACAATTCTCAATATTTTACATCGAGGCCTAGTACCTGTTTTACCAAAATTAAATATACCCAACTCACCTTTTTAAGAAGGATTCTGAGCAGGAAGATCCTCTGTAAAACACTGTTTTCCTACAAATTTTAAGTTTTAGAACACTTAGAAAATATACTAAGGCTTCACTGAATCCTTTGCATGGGCTGGAAACCAATGCAGGGGCAGGGAAGAGGTTTAAACCTGCAAACAAGCTCACTTTTACAGCCTGGTACTTANGAAAAAATTTTTCCTAATATCCAACCCTAGACCTCCCCTGGCATAACTTGAGGCCATTTCCTCTCATCTTCTTGGTTGGTGCTTGGGAGTAGAGATCAATCCCCACCTTGCTACAGCCTCCTTTAATAAGGTAACTATAGAGCAAATTTAGTTCCACTAGTAAGAGGAAAAATACTTGGCCACCTACCAGATAAATTTAACATGGCAGTGTTAGATTTCATCACAACTATTACTAGCAAGTTCCTGGAATTTGCTTTTGTATTTCACCCTTTGTTTGCATGAGCATCTTGGTCTCTTAAAAGTGCTTTAAAGCATCTGAAAAAGAATTCAGCAGAAGTTTCAGCAGAAATAACATTTAGAACATGTCCTGAAGAAGCTCTTTTCAGTAAGCACAGAAGGGAGCCAGAAGCAAGTTTCTTGCTTGCTTCTAAGCCAAAGATCTTTGAGAAACTCCAGGTTGCAAAGTACAATAGCTATATTGTTAGAAGTTTCTAATAGAAGATAACTTCCTCTCATTGTTCCTTTATCTTAAGCATTTCTTGCCTATACAGGAAATGCAGCATTCCTTTTAAAATATTGCACACCATGGACATTATCGACCACCACAGAAGGTGGAAGTCCTGTGAACGATGACTGCAGTAGTACCCCCCATACGCTGTACCATTTTTCTTCCTCACATAGCACCTCTTCATTTCACTTCTTTGCTTATACTTAATATTCAGCCTGCATTATAATTCCAGGAATTCTCCCCCCCAATTAATAACATGCAGATTTATACAGTTCTCTATTTTGCATACTTAATTTTCCCCCAGTTTGCCTGCTTTACTGTAATTCCTCTGATGTTTACTTTGTCTTAGCATTCTTGCAAAATTAAAAAGGAACTATCACTTGAACATCCATTATTAATTTCTCCTAAGTATCTCCAATTAATTCTCTGAATAGATTAGTACTTTGACATTTGTTATTGATTGTTTAGAAGCAAACTTCCAATTACTAAAGCAGCACAATTTTCCTAGCTCAAAACTGTAGTTTGAATGTTTTTCTGCTAAGCATTGCAATCTTGAAGCAGCAGCAGCCCTTTTACAGTCAAAATTGAAACCCAAATGGCTACAACAGCCCATAAATCCCCTCTTTGCATCTGTGCATCTGAATTGGCACATACAAACATAAATCAACTAAGACCACTTTTGGAAAAGCAGGCTGAAGCCTACAGTTTTAGGAGACCTTAACATAGCAAGATCCCATTATATGCATCTTCACCACTTTATTGTGGCTCATATCAAATGAAATCCAGAAATGAGCTCACCATGAAGCTTGCATAGCCCTTAATGAGACAAACTGAAGAGCTGAAGCAATTTATTGTACAACAGCCACTGAAACCAAGTTAGCAAAAAGCCTTGGAATGCTACCTTAAAAGTGAATTTTAGCACTACCCTTCTCCTTTACTCTATCATGAGACAAGAGCAGCACCTGAGTGTTAGCAGACAAGCACAAGGCCACCGTGGGTCATCTTTTAACTTTTCAATCCCCCTCCCCTTCTTAATTGAATGGTTTGTAAGGGGGCATTTCACTCAACCCCAGAAACATCTGGAGTAGGGATAAGCATATCCAACTCCCCTGCCTGCCCCCAGCCCTGCTTCCTCTCAGCTTGAAATCCTTCACTTTTTGTCCAGGCATTCTTAAAACATTTACTTTTAACTGCCAAAACTTGCCTTATCAGCTCCTCTAAGCTGAACACAGCAGCAAAGAGGTCAAGGTCTCTTGCAGGCAAAGCTTCAGACTGAGCAGTGCTGCTTGGTAAAACAGGTCCCACATAACATTTTGAAAAGACAGGCAAGGTTGCAGGTCAGGGATGGTGCGAACAACCCCAGACAGTTCACAACAGGTAAGATGCCCCAAAAGACTGGCAGTTGGGAATACAGCAGATAACCCACTAAAAATGGTGCTAAAATCAGGAGGATAACTGACAGACCAGAACAAGAGCAACAGACCAGCCACAAAAAAACTACATCTTAGACAGCAATAAACCCTGAAAAGGTTGCCAGAGTCCTCATCCAGGTAACCCAAATGAAGTCTCACAGCCATCTCAACAAGACCAACACTATCCCTAAATAAGGAGCACTAGACAGAGACCAGTATTACACTATAGCAGAAAACAGCAAGGGAAGCACTGAAGGAAATTATAAAACCAAAATGCAACAAGAACAAGCGAAAACAATAGAAAACATGTTCTACAGTGATGCATTCAAAGAGTCTGTTATCAGAATTCAAGGTGATTATTACAAAGCAGAGTCATTCAGGAAAATAAGCCTGAATCACATGCCCTTGAGATAGCCTTCAGTCAGCCCTTCAGCTCAGAGACAGCAGGGTCAAGTTTCACAGCACACACCGATCAGAACTGGCAGCCCTCTGACCCACGCTTTCCTGTACAGGCCCACACAGGCAAAGGGAGTATGGGAGATCAACTCTACATACAGGCTTTCTCCAGCAGACAGTGTAGCTATCTGCCTGGTGCTGTCTCCTTGCAGATCCAGACAAGTACAAGTTGCTTGTTTTATTTTTAAAGTGTCAGTCCTGACACCAAGCAGCTCATTAAAGCTAAGAGATCCTGACACGACAGAAACTCACCCAAGGAGGGTAGTAGCTGTGCTCACTTTTGACTAGATAATCAAAGTATATCTAGGCCAGAATCCACTTTTGACTGGGAGGTCTGACAGGTAAATTTCTCAATCACCACTCTGCAAGATTTCAATAACAGCATCACTGCACGAAGGAGCACTCATACCTTCCCCTCCCCATCTTCTGCTTGGAAAGATCTTCCAAACTATGCTTGTGCTCTGCTCCTACAAACTCAGGAAATAAAGTCAAATATTTGGCTTTGCAGAGATTCTTGAAAGCCATCTTCTTCCTTTGCTCAAGTCTTGATCTTGGAGACAAGAGACCAGCCTGGATAAACTTTACAAGACCTCAGATCTGTACAGTGCTCTAGCAGAAATGCATTGCTAAGTAACAATCTAGCTGTGCCTGGGCTCTAAAGATATTCAGGCCAAGAACACAACAGGTTCATCAGAATTACAATTCTAAAGAGCATGCCTTTGACACTGCCAGACAATAATATCCCCAAAAGAGACATAGGGTCAGTATTCATGTCAGCTGGCTTTCATTCTGAGACAGAGGGATGTTATCTCTGCCTGACTGGCCCAGTCTTATCTCAAGATGTTTCTGAGCCTGCTAATGACTGTTTGAAACTATAGTAAGACTTGAATCCACAGAGGGACAGGACTCATGTAAGAGTCTGCCTTGCTTTCTGCAGTGGTAACCTCCCGCACAGACAGTCAAGCCTTCAACAGCAACTGACACTTCTACTAAGCTACAGCTGCACCATTAGACATGCAGTATTTTTTACTTAGCATTTGAAAACTGGCATGTAGTCTGATCAATTTACTAATCAAATTTCACATAAAGCAAACTTGTTTTTAGTACTGTATTTCATCAGTTTAAAAAAATATGATTTACTGGGTTTACTTTTCTGCCTATGCCAAAAAAGTAACCTAAACCTTAGCCTCACTGAAGCATGATTAGAGGAATTCAATCTGTGAAATGCAAAGTAAACTATTTTACAACAGAAACATTACCATGAAGATTAAGTCCTCCTCACTGCACAGAACAGCCTTGAAACAATGCTATTTATTGAATAAATAACCTGAGATAAATACACCCAGCTACAAGCAAAAGCAGATTTTCCCTTCAGGTCTCTTGCATCAGCTTGCATGCCCAGTACTAAACTTAGCTTCACAGGACAACTCTGCTACAGTGGCATCTGCATGGAACAGACTGTGCCAACCCAGCAGCTCACTGATGCAAGGACACCACCTCTGCCATAGTGAGCTCCCCTTACCTACCACAGGCAGAAGGGCTGTTTCAGCAAGAGCTATTCCCCTTTTCTCAGTTTGTGGTTAAGGCAAGAGGAGCTCAAAAGACAAAAAGGTTTTCATGGTCCAACAAAAAAAAGAATTATTCCTGAAGTTTCTCTCCTTGGCCATTAAGTCCTATACAACTTTGTAGGCATTCCACACAGGAATGCACAGGGAGTCAGAAGCTCAAAGGTAAGACAACTACACCATCAGCACCTCAAAAGAAATCTAAGCACTTATGTTGAGTCATCACTTCATGGAAACTTAACATGCAGTCAGGATGCCAGGTATATGGAAGACCACTGCACTTGAGCTATTGATCTTGGCACCCTAAAGCACCTTTTCAGAAATACAATTATTTGGTTCCACTCCAAACTCCTCCGGCCTCATCAATAAATTCACTCCTTAAAAAGACAAAGGTAAATTCAATATAGTTCTTACTCATTCAGCAGCTTATGCCATTCAATAGCAAACAGCTACAAGGTTCTCTAGGTCTTCATTGGTTCTCTTCCCCTTTTATCACACCCTGTGTCAAAAAATGTTTGACTTTTTTAAAAGCATCCTTTACCTAGGGAATGCATTATTGACACAAACAGAAAGGAAAGAAAATGCAAATCAAAAGATGCAAGTGTGGGAACCTGCTCAATTTAACTGAAAAATAACTCATTTATGATTTTTTTTTTTAGAGAAATAGATGCCAGAGCCAGGAGTCAAACAGTGAATAAGCCTTACCCAATTTGAACATGCAGCTGCCTAAAAACATTCTTTACTGTAATGTGCAGTTTAAGCACTTAGGAAAATTGCCAAGAGGTGTCAAAATACTGAAGTCTGAAAATAAGATTGCATGCGAGTAAATCCCCCTTAGCTCTTCTAGAAATCTCAGGCCCAGTAACTGTAACAAAGCTATACTATATTCAAGAGAAAGCTACTCTACCCCTGTGTGGGGAGTGATCTCCTCTACCACACTGAAACAAGCCACCAGCATGGTCCACCTTGTTCTGTAACACCCTTACCTCAAATTGCCACCTCCAGTTTTGTGATGTGTGGTGTCCTGGTACCTTCACCCTCACAAACCATCCATCAGGTACTCAGGATGCAAACATGTAGTATCCTGCACACTTTTCATTTAAATGGTATTGTTGACCATGTGTCCACCTCAAGTATTCTACTCAGTTCTGGTCACTTCACTGGAAGAGTTGAACAAAAGTTACAGGAACACAAACTTAACTTCACTGGAAAAGAATTTCTGAAAAGGGCTCTAACAGGTATTTGTCAAAATCACAAGGGCTACATGCAAGGTAAATGGGGAATTTAATTTCACAGTAACCAAAGGAGGGCATAACTTAAGATATCAGGTAGCAGACTAAAATACAAGAAAAACACAACATTATACATTAGCAAACATGCAGTTACTGTTACCTATTACATATATTACAACATTACTAAACAATGCTGTGAGAACCAAGAGAAAGATTAGTGGAAGACAGTTTTAGAAGACATCCAGCCACAGATGCTCAAAGACATGCCCACTGAAGGTAGTTTGGACTGCATCTTAGGGCTAGACATTGTTTCTCATACTCTGCCTCCATTTTTCATCTGAAGATATTTTTCATATCTTCTTGCTACAACTAGTCATACAACTTACAGCTCTGTGCAGTACAGCCTGTCTTGGGCAAAGTTACACACACTTAACTGTGGCTCTGTTCTCTAATCACTTCACCTGGTTCCCATGTTAGAGTAAATCTATAGTCAGCTTCTACTAACAGACTGAAAGAAAATGAAAGCCAGCCTTTAGAAGTGCCACCAGACATGACAGTTTGCTATAACTTTGCTATCCACCCTGCAAGAAAACATACTGCAGCCTGCCAAGCTTCCACCAGCAGGCAACACTCCCCCGGCCCTCATTACATAAAACAGAATCAGGTAATTGCCTGCATGTACATAAAGGTGAATTTGTAACTTATGCTCTTCATACATAAGTATTTATACCAAACACTAAAGCACAATAAACCCCACCTTTTTCAAACAAATCCATTTTAGCCAAGAACAACTCACAAGCAACCAAATCAGAACACGAAATATTGTTCGTTTTCCATTTCTCCTTCTCAGTTGTTCACTTCTGAGTATTTCTTGTGAGTAATGCAAGAGTGATGCATATACTCTGCTCATTTCCCGAAAGGCAGGCTCTTCACTTTTCTGAAGTGAGCAACAATAAATAGTAATTAGCCTAATACTAACAGCCATATCTTCAAAATACTCAGTTTCTATTGCAAATGTATTTTAAAACAAAGCAGTATCAAGACTGAAAATCAAAGCTGCCATCTGCCTTGTGCACTGGGACTCACACCCTCCTGATCTCAGACTTAAACTGGATCAGTAACTTCAAAGTGAGACTTAAACTCAATTACCACAAAAAGCATTACCAGCAATAGAATTGACTTGTCCACACTTAGTGCCTCAGGAGAGTATTTGTTGGTATTCATCTTCCCTGCTTAGTGCCCTTAAGGTCCCAATCCTGCTTTAAGCACATGTAAACATGAAGGCTTTTTCCCTGGCTAGAATCCAACATTAACAATTACTTCCTCAGCTGTGTCTGCTGCTGGCTACACCAAGTGTGGTCACAAACATGCATTTCCTTCAAGACAGTTTGCCTGCTCTACAATTACCTTAAAAGAGGCTGTAGCAAGGTGGGGATCGGTCTCTACTCCCAAGCATCAACTGCAAAGAAGTGGCCTCAAGTTATGCCAGGGGAGGTCCAGGTTGGATATTAGGAAAAACTTTTTCACTGAAAGGGTTGTGAAATATTGGAACAGGCTGCCCAGGGAAGTGGTTGAGTCACCATCCCTGGAGGTCTTCAAAAAAACATTTAGATTCAGAGCTTAGTGACACGGTGGACATGGCAGTGCTTGGTTGAAGGTTGGAGTTGGATGATCTTGGAAGTCTTTTCCAGCCTAAACGATTCTATGATTATGAATACATCTGCTTTGGAGATGTACATAGGATGTCTATGCCTAAATAAGGTCAGGTAACACCATTGTACTGCACAGGACAGTAACAGCCATATTACAACAGGCCAGAGTACAGAAACATGGGTCCCTGCTCAGCCACTGCCTTCTTAGTGGTCTTCCACTCGGTTTCTGTACTGCCACTTCCATTGAACTGGTGACTTAACTCTTCCATCTCCCCTCACAGCAAGTTAGTTGACACAAACATCTTGGCACTGCCCAGATGAAACCAGAGCTCTACCAACTTTAAACAAATGCTACCAGAGAGCAGGTGTGAAACAGTCAAACAGGTTATCAGCTAATGGGGTGAACAACCAGTCAGGAAAAGACTCAAGGGCAAGAGAACCGCTTCTTGCGGAAGCATTCTTCATAGGCCATTCTTCCCCTACCCCAGGTTGTGCTAATAGCATGCAAGGGCAGCAGAAAAGAGGTATTAAAAAATGACCTTCAGAATGACCATTTGCTTCAGAAGCTTGAGGAATCTGGCCAGTGCACCTCCAAGACAAACTAAGGAGCTATCCTCAGGAGCATGCTCCAGTGGAAGTCCTGACAGCACTCATCATAATTGGATCCAGGCTTCACCTCAAGACTGGATTGCAAGCCAGCCCATGAACCATTTGTGTTTTTCCCCAGAGACTGAAGTTTCAGCATCAAGTTAAAAATGCTAATGAGACTTTATAGTACATCAGGATTCCCCCTGAAGGTCCTTAGCGATGCCACAAGCAGTATGACATTGCCTTTCTGTCCTCAACTTACAAAATTCACTTTCCTGGCCCTCTAACTAAGTTAGAGACTAAGCAAAGTACTTTTGCATTCCATTTAGGAAAGTGGAGAGGCGCTCTAAGGGTAACACTACTCAGTACAGTTACTTTTCCTCTAGTAACTCCTCCTATTCAGATGCCCCAATGCAGAGTTGGTCTGCACACCTGCTGTAGCATGAACATTTTCAGAAGCAATGCACAATAGGAACAGCAAGCTTCTCCCACGTAACATAGCTCAGAAAGCACTAAAAACTGAAGAGTCATTGGGTTTTAGTCCCTTACCCCCTCCTGTCAAGAAGGATACAGGCTGCTAGAAATGAGCAAGCCTTAATGGCCAAACTGTCTTAACCATTGCTGCCATGTGCATAACTATTTCTACTTTCTGAAGGCTGACAATGCAGACTCAAATCTGCAGTCTTCAACACTGACCTTCATTTTATGATGCAAGTCATTCCTAACCACCACATTCTAACTGGAATTTGAAATTCCTTGTATCTGTTCAGTGCAAGCTCTAGTTTAATAAAGGGTCTATTTCATGCAAGACTAGAAAGGAAAAAAATTTCTGCTGAACTGCACCAAGGTGGTCTCTATCCCAGATTCTGGGCATCTTAGACTAAAAAAATTCAGAACCCTTTAAAAAGCTTTTCTGACCTTTGCAAGATAATTGTCCCATGCATATCCATCTAAGACCTGTCACTGTTTTGCACCATGTGATCTACTATTCAAAGCTATTTCTCCATTAATATTCACTCCATAAGCAGTGCTATATGTGCAGTTTTATTTTAGCAATACAAAACCCCACACATTGTAAACAGGTTTTACACCCTTGAAAATGCATTAAGCACAAGATACCATGCATTTTGCCTCATAAAGAAATCAACTGAAATATGATCTTTTTATATCTCTTGATTACTGAGAGCTATTCCCATAAAGAGTCTTGGAAGAAAAATACCTCAAGCTTTACTTATTAATCAGTATCACTGCACCACAGAAGTCTGACTTTTAGAAGAGCAGGGAGGCAAGTCACATACCCATGAGCCAGAACATTTAGACAAGAGGGTCAACTCTTGGGAGAACATAGCAGCTGCAATGCAGGTCCCCCCATCAGCCCTTCAGAATGGAAGATGCAATTTGTCAGAATTGCAAAGCTCTTGACTAGCCATGCAGACAAGCCAGAAAGGGCTTTCACATCTCACAGGAAGCTCAGCACACACGTAGTTCAGTCAGAAGGAATCCACAAAGAGTCAAACTGCCTGACCACCTCAGAACTAACCAAACTTCAGCATATTGTCCAACAGCATTATCCAAATGCCTCTTCAACATTGACAGCTATGGGGTAACCACCTCACTAGGAAGCCTGTTCCAGTGTTGCTCAACATCCAGGGGACAAAGCAGAAGATACAATAACTTCTCAGGACTCAGTTCCTAAACACCTACATAAGCACACTAAGGAGCAAAATTAAACTACTCCCCCCAGCTAAGCAGCATTTCATCTCTTGCCATTACTATTCAATAGAAATGATGACTTCCCACAACATGGAAAGCAGTTACTTGGACATGCAATTGTCATCAGCTACTTCCAAATCAGGCATTTACCATGAGGTAGAGCTCAAGCAATACTTTGGAAAAGCACACACTACATGGATACATGATTAACACAGCATTGCATCACACTAGATTTCAGTGACTGCACAGCCAGGTGTTTGCCATAAAGCTTGCTGTCTCAAGCTTCTGTTACTAGCTTTTCCCAACCATGAGAACAAAGCAACTCACTGCACTTTCTACAGGTATCTCCTTACCAAGAGAGGAGTTACAATAATTGAAACTAAGATGCACATACATAAAGCACAAGCAGTAGCTCTTACTGAAATGTCAAGTGGGAGAGCTACTGATAATGTCAGACATTCGTTTCACTCCTTGCAGCCGTATGCGGCATTATTTGCTGACAAGTAATGGACATGATCTAAATCACTCCTCTCACCTCTTCAGATATAATCAGTTATCATTTCTGACAGTAATGAACCTGCCAGACTGGAAAATCCCAGATCCTGATAGAATCAACTCCTTGACTTCCATTTAACCGCCTCTCGTCCTTCAATAGTTAAAACTTTGCAATATTCCATTAGACATCTTCAAAGCAATGCATGCAAATACAAGAACAGTCTTCTCACTGAAGAGTATGCCTGCTGATACACACAGACATGCTCATACACTCTGCATACAGTCACAAGCCAATGTGTTTACAGCAAGGAATACATCAGTGCTCCTCTACACTCAGGAAGGAATAACACACCTTCTCACCTCTCAGAACCTTTCATCCTTTCGTATTGACTCCATTCACAACTCACACCAGCAAGTTTTGAAAGTAGAGGTCTTCCACAGGCACTCCTCCATACCCTATCCTCAGGAATTTTTGGCAGCACTTACATACATGCAAACTGTTCCAAGCATGCCTTCCAAAAAGGAAGCACCACAACATGGGTACACAGTTCTCCAAAAGCACAAAAGGTTCAGAGCTACAGGAATGTTCAGAGGGGCTATACATACACTCTGCATAGTCCAGAGCAGCAGCCTTTATCATTTAAACTGCTAAAAAACAAGTGAGGTATATCAGTACCAATGTTTCCTTTGAAGCAATTGCTGCTAGATAACAGCACCTACAAAGGGAACAGAGATGTCTCAAGTTAGCAAGATGCATCGTACCAACCTACCACATGCTTCACGTGAGTTCTGTCCCTGCTGGATATGCTCACTCTACACCAGCAGCCAGATGACAACTTAGGGTGAGCTGTCCCCTAACCCACAGGCCAGGGCTCCATGCCCAACACCTCACATACAATTCTCACTTGAGACACCTTCCTCCACAGACCACCAGGATATCCATCATATTCCTAAGGTACACAAAACACATCCATCAAAAGACAGAAATCTGCAGGCACTTGAGTTGCTTGTTTTCCACCATGGCCAGGCAGACCCTCACCCTAAGACAGAATCCAGACTCCTGTTCCAGCAAGTTACCTACTTGTGGTATACAAGCCAAAGAAAAATCCCCATTCACTGTCACCAGCACTAAGCCTGTGACGCACACCAGAGCAGTCCTAAATCCATCAAGCAGGAAGCAACCCTCAGCTAGCTACTACAGAAAACTGGTACTACTGATACACACAGAAGGCCCGCAGGAAGGCCCAGGACATCTTCACAAAGTCACCTAGATGCTGTTGCCTGTAGCACTCAAGACCAGCTCCATTTCTGAAATATACCACTAGCTTGTCAGACACAAGATTAATATCTACACAGATGCCAAGCAATCCTGATGAATCATTTCAAGTTCTGACAGACCTGCATGCTGAATTAACCACCACCAACAGGTGGGTTATAAGCACATCATGTTTAATGATCAGAGGAGATCTCACTTCTAACAAGGTTACTCTTTCTAGCAGCTGTTTGTGCTGAAGAATCCTGCACAAATCAACCATCACACACAAAGAACCCACTGCTCATTAATGGTGGTTCCACAGAGTCAAGCACCTAAACCAAGCATTTGACCTTTGAAGTTTTATCAGTGGGGACTTGCTTAAACCCCCCAAAGCACAAGCCTCCACCCCCAAGCAGTTGCTCCACTAGCATTAGAGGCTCCCCCTTCCTATATGGTTCAGCCACTAACAGCAGCAAAGCAGTATTTGGTGCCTCATCTAGGAAATGAGTTTTTGGTTTACAGCCACCTACAGGTTACAATGGCTTTCAGCCTAAGGCACTTGTGTTCCTGCAGGCGCCAGCCATTCAAGCACTCCTATGCCACGCTCACACTAACAGCATTCAGCCTGACACAGGAGAGGCTCCAAACCATGCCTAAGAACCAATACTCCACACATAATGATGGCTACAGCCTAAGTGACTCACTGAGATGTCTGAGCCTTTTGCTGAACAGATGCCGATATTCTGAAGCACTGAGGCTGACATGACAAAGAAGGAAGACAATCTACAGAATAACTGTCTGAAAACACCACAAGTGACTTGTCCTCCAATCACAGAATACCAAATATCCCCAGTTAGAAGGGACCCACCAGGATCATCAGGTCCAGCTCCTGGCTCCACACAGGAACACCCAGAAATCAAACCACATCTGCAAGCATTGTCCAAACACTTCTTGAACTCTAGCAAGCTCAGTGCCATGACTGCTTCCATGGAGAGCCTGTTTGAGTGCCCAGCCACCCTACTGAAGAACTTTTCTTAATATCCAGCCTTAACCTCCCCAATGCAGCTCCGTGCCATTCCCTCAGGACCTATTACCGGTCACCAGAGAGAAGAGATCAGCACCTGCCCCTCTGCTCCCCTCACAAGGAAGCTGTAGGCCACAACAAGGTTGCCCCTCAGCCTTCTATTCTCTCAGCTGAACAAACCAAATAGCCTCAGCCACTCCTCACACATTTTCCCTCTAGACCTTTCATCCTTGTAGCTCTCCTTTGGACAGTTCTGTCTTACATTGTGGTGTCCAAACCTGCACACAGCACTTGAGGTGAGGCCACACCAGCACCAAGTAGAGCAGGACAATCATTTCCCCTCAACCAGCTAGCGGTGCTGGGCTCAATGCTGCCCAAGATATTGTCAGTGCTTTTGGCTGCCAGCACACACTTGATCCAAGCACTATTTAAGTTGATGCCTGTCTCAGTTCTAGTATTTTCATTAACAGGCATGATTTCAGAAATCAGTTAAGTTTCTCAGTTCAAACAGTAGCCCAACAAAATAGGTTACAGCAGAATAGTTGGCCTGGAAAAAAACTATGCAGCAGAGGACAGTTGGAACACTCATTTTCTCTTATGTTCTTCCTGCTGCTGACTAAACCCTAATTTAGTGTTGGTATTGCTTTCTCTCATCTTTCCTTTTCCTAAGTGTGCTTAATCTGCTGTAAAATTGTTTTCATGGCTGCAGTGAATGTTATTGTAACTGTTTTACAATATGCATTATCTGCACTGTGTAAAGGCTTTTGCCCTCTGTATGCAAATCACTACCTTGCCTGCTGTCATTCAAGGTGCATGACCTAACAGCTATACCAAGCCATGTTCCACATCAGTGAAGGGCACAAATACCACTTCCTGCCAAATAAGTTAATAAACCACTTTGGATCCAGTACTACAGAACTGCAGTCCATTCTTAAAATGGAACTGGACCTTGGCCAGAATACAGTTCAGCTAGCTTTGTTCTGACCCATGGCTACTGTGTCCCAGGAAACAAAGGGTTGACTGGAGATGGTCATTAATCACCAGCCTCAGGGCTAACAAGAACTACAGAAAACATGCCCATTCTGTGGACAGAAAATTTAAGTTGTTTTATGACAATTTAGTTAAAGGCAAGTGCAGGGTCTGCACCTAGAGAGGAATAACCCCATGCACCAGTACAGGCTGGGGGCTGACTTGCTGGAAAGCAGGTCCGCTGAGAAGGACAGGGAGTCCTGGTGGACAGCAAGTTAACCTTGAGCCAGCAATGTGCCCTCGTGGCCAGGAAGGCCAATGGTGCCCTGGGGTGCATTAAGAAGAATATTGCCAGCAGATCAAGAGGTGATCCTCCCACCCGCTTCAGCCCTGGTGAGGCCATACCTGGAGCCCTGGCACCTCTGGTTTCCCCAATACAAGAGAGACCTGGAGCTCCTGGACAGAGTCCAGTGGAGGGCTACAAAGATGACTAGGGGACTGGAGCATCTCATATAAGGACAGGCTAAACAAGCCTAGCTCTCAGCCTTGAGAAGACTGAGGGGGGATCTTATCAATGTGTAAGACCACCTTAAGGGAGAGTGTCCAGACAATGGGGCCAAACTCTTTTTGGTGGTGCCCAGTGATAGGACCACCAGCACTGGAACAGGTTGCCCAGAGAGGTTGTGCAGTCTCCTTCTCTGGAGATATTCAAAACACCTGGACATGATCCTTTGCAACATGCTCTAGGTGACCCTGATCAAGCCAGGGGGTTGGCCCCTTCCAAGCTCAGCCATTCTGTGATTCTCATTATGACAATTTAGTTACATATCAAGACAATTAGGAAGATGTGGTATTTAACCTTCCCCATCCTGTAACCTATTAAAAGGAGTTAAGTTATTCAAGGTCAACTAGTATCACACCAAATAAGCAAGCCAAGGCAAATTGTTTCAGCTTCTTCCCCAAGATCCCTGAACAACTCAGTATAAAGTCATCAGGACAGTTTGGCAACTGGTCCTTAGCCTCCTGCCTAAGGCCTCACTTAATTCAGTAAAATGTTAGACAAACAAAATAATTATGTGCAAGTCAATTTGTCACCAGGTACAAGGAAAGAGATGGACCTTCCCAAAGATATTGGGACTGTGGAACATGACTTCACTCACAGCACCTGCATAAAAACTATTGAAAACTTACCCCAAAGCTCTATTCATACGCTCTGCAACAGTCTTTCACCTTTAACACCAATTTCTATTGCACCCATTTTATTCTGTATCTCAACTGCTTCTCAGAAGCCAGTCTTAACACTGCACCTGCTCTTCTGGAACAATGCATCCATCTACTTCCCTTTCCCTTTCCAGCTCCAAAAACAAAAATATACCCCAGCATATAGACTTCAGCTGGCTCTGTGTACAGGCCATTTGTAACTCAACACTGCAGGATGCAGCTGCTCCCAGGAAACAGATTCAACTTTTAAGACTGCAAGCAACCTCAGCAATAATCAAAACCAATCTAGGAATAAGAAAAATAAGGCAAACTACCTAGCTACTGGAATTTATGCCAGGTCAGCTGACATTTGCAAGTATTTCTATCCACTAATCTCCTTCATACACCTAAGATAGTTTTCACTTTTGAAGTAAAGCTTTCATAATGGAATTATACTCAGTTATCTTCAAACCCAAAGTGAATCATTTCATGGTTCTTACAGTTTATGGCACACCAGTTAACAAAAGGTAAGACTTGTCATAGTTACACACAGACAACCAGGATACAAAAAAAGGTAACAGCTTCAGAGTTGCCTTTTGGTCCAGCATTTTTGAATTTCCAAGCTGAAAGGTCTCAGAACTCTAAACACTGGGTCATGAGCCAAAGGGCCAATCAGCCAGCTGTCTGAAAGTAAAAGTAATCACACTCCACAGGGACTCTCCTAGCCAGAGAACAAGCAGCTCATGCTCAAGATCACTTCTGAGATGCCAACTGGGCCTCCTGCCACCAGCTGGCTGATTAGGACATCAGTTGTCTGATTACACTGGCTCCTTAATTACCCTTCCCTGGCAAGAACCTCAGCTTCATAACTCATTTGCTTAGACCTACAACTTTGTGACCAGTAGCAACTGCTTAAGGAGCAAGCTATTCACAAATTCTTAGAGACTGAAACAAAATCAGCTCACCTGCACAGAGAGGGTATGACAACATTTAAGAGACAAGCTTACAGGAAAACCTAAGCTGTTCATCCCCTGCATTGAAGCCTGCAAAGGAGGTTTTTTGCTCCATATATTTACACACAGCTATCTCACCCAGCACAGCAACTCATTTACCAGTGTCTTTAGGATCTACTACATCTTGAACTTGCCAATTTGCCTCAGCAGGTGATCACAGCATCAGACTGCTCAGAGACTATTCCTCAATCTGTCAATGCAAGGTCACATGATTAACCAAGAAAATCTATACAAGAAAAGGAGGAAAAAACCTACATACCCAATCCTCAGTCACTTAATCACAACCACACTATCAGCACCTGAAGCAGTATTTCCATGGCAACCATGATACCTTCAGCCCAGCTGACAGGATAGCACAAAAGCAGACACTTGTCTCCAGTTTGTTAGCTGGGTAATTGGTCCTGCTGTGCAGGGTCAGTTTTAAGATGACAGCAGGCAATGTGTCTGGTTAGATACCAGGGCCACCTTATCCTTGGAACAGACCTCAGATTTATTAAACATTCAAGAGGTTAGTGAGCTGTGAAAATCCTATTCACCACCACTGCAGTCTGCTGACTGGAAGCTTCCTCTTGTGCTTCAACATTTTATAAATGAGGGGAGGAGCTTCAAGGATTCAGAACACTGCAATCTGCAGGCAACAGAAGCCTTTCAAATCCCCTTTCTGGGGGGCCACTTTTTCAAGAAACAGCAAATTGCCTGGAGCTGGTTCTTACACTGAACTCTTCAGGTAGCACAGGACAGACCACATCCTGCCACAAATTATTTCACTTAATTGTTCCTCAGCTTGCCTACAACTACATAAGCCAATTCTAAAGCTGTTTTCAATGCTCATTATTTCTATATTCTTCACCACCTATTTACTCAAGTTGAGGCAAAGAAAACAAGCCCCGACCTTGTTCTTAATCTGATACAAACTGCAGATCTTCAGGTGAAAATGGATTGCTTAATAATGTAGTTTCAATACCAGCTCTTTCTCCATTATTCATGAATTTCATGCTATTCTACACAGGTAGCTGAAGCCCTAAACTGTCACTAATGCTAAACAGATCAAAATTTCACCTTGGCAAGTCCACAAATATTTTTAAACCTTAATCTATTACCTCTTGTGTTCAGCAGGTCAAGGCATAAGTGTTATTTGATTATTCAGAAACAGTTGAGCCTCAATTTACACAAGCAGCTCAAACAAAGCTCTAGATGAAATACTGGAGTAGAGCTAGGAAAGTTGCAGCTGAGAATCCCACCTGTAATAAACAAGCACTTGTTGCCTGTAGTATTCAGCCATGGACAACAGAGGTATCAGAGTAATGTGCTGCACAGTGCACTCAAAGGTTTAGCTTTTAGAAAACAAACATCTTAAAAGGAAACTTCAAGGAAAGTACTTTCTACATCTTAGTTATCTGCTCTGGCAGCCACCTTCCACTGAATTCATGAGCTTCTCATATCCTACAGAAAGTAGGTCCACCACAGATACTGAACAGCTCCTCCAATGGAGGAAGAACTTGTTTTGCTCTTGAATTTACAAAGCTTCCTTCCTCAAAGCATAACAATCTGAACAAGTGTTTTGCTGCCAGTCTTCCCCACACAGCTGGTTTTTATGAAGTAGGGGAATCATGAATATCTATTTCAGAAGTCTGTGCTACATGAAGGTTGGGAGAAAACAGCTTCCAATATTGGAAAGGACCTTAATAAATTATGCTATTGAGTGATGGGAAGTTTCACTGCAAGTATTTCTCATAGCTAATTCCTGTTCAAGGTTTTTCCCTCAAGATAAACAGTTACAGTAAATTCTCAAGTCTCCATAAAGCTTTGAGTAGGAGCTTAAGACTACAGACCCCCTGAGGTCCCTACCAACCTGAATTACCCTACTACAATCCAAATCCAATGAAGTTAACCACCACATCACTCTCCAAAGACTGAGTCAAAGATGAATAACAGAGCTAACTGCAGATTACAGGCAACATACAGAAGTAGTCAAAAAGTATTTCAGCTATCAAAGCTACCTCTACCAGAGCTATTTACAGCCTAGCTGCATTTGAGACTTAGATCCTGCCTGCTTGGGAGAGGGCAGCTGATAAGGACCTAAAATATCAAATGGGGATGGTAAAAGATACTAGAGCTTCTTCCCAACAGCACAGCTTACTCACCTCACCCAGCTCAGACCCTTTTTAAAAGGGCTTTTGCTATTCAGTCTGTACTGGATAAAGATAGCTAAAAGGACTTACATTCTCCTACAACATCAGAAGAGGTTTGCTACTGTGCTTCCTGTAGCCCAGACATGCTTTTAGACCAGCATTTTCCTTTTCCCTGCAGTCCAGCATGCTTTAGGCCACAGCCCTGGAAGTCTGAGCCACCTAAGTCTAACAGCATTTACAACTGAGAATTAGCTTTGCCCCCAAACTGGGGAAGATACAGCTCATTTCCCCTGCCATCTCCAAGTCACTGCCAACTTCTAGCAAAGAATCTAGGGCAGGGAAAGGCACATTAGCTTTTTTATATTTATGCAAATCCAGATTAATGCACAGATTAACAGCAGCACTGCTAACTGAGAAGTGTTATTCAGTAGGTCCTCTCAACACATGACCTCAGTTCTGACATTGCACATGGGCTTCAGTGGTAGTAGTACTAAATGATATCCTTGCCTGTAATACATAAGGCCATATCAGCTAAGCAACACAGCCATTTTAAACATTTCTACTTTTACCAACAGTAGAGAAAAGCATGTGGTAACACTTTTGTATTAAGATTTCATGAAAACAGATGAAATAGCATGTAGTGGCAGAAACCATTAGCAGCAAAACAGTACAACTTCATGTCTGCAACAGTCACCCAAGTATGTTCTATCATAACTGTCTGCAGTCTTAGATGATGGAACTCTGTCTGATGAGTGACAGAAGCGCATGGGAAAAAGTCTTCCATCCCAAAACTATCACATGACTGAACAGAAATGCATCCACACGCAATAAACTTGGGCCAAGATGCAGGTGTTTGTGCAAACTGGGTAGAACAAGAATACTGCTGAATTAGGACAACAGCTATTTTTTCCAGTACCGGCCTCTGCAAAGCTCATCCTAATATTTGTGAGGCCTCCAAATCAGTCATCCGCCTGACGACTTCTGGCCTACATTGTATCTTACTGTTGAGTTGACCTGTAAGGATGACATCACAATAAAAAATAATTAGTATTAGCCATGCTATAAATACCCACTCATTTCTAGTTCAGCATGCATATTATAATGACTACCTTTTTTAAACGATAAAGTTCTGTTTTACAAGCCTTCATTTCAGCATAACATCCTCATAAAACACAGCAGCAGTACAGCATAGAGAAGACTAAATTAAAAATTAATGGGCCCTGCGAGTACTAGGCTTTCTCAGAGCCAATAGGAAGTGGAAAGCCTTCTCCATGCAAGAGTCCAGCTTATATAAAGGCAAATATACCCTTCCCTGTCCCAGGCTTTATAGTCACTGCAGCACATTCATTTACACCCATGCAAAGGATCAACATCACTGCACAATGAAGTCAGGGGATGCAGGGGACAAGCCTGGCTGGACTAACCAAGTCATGAAACACTACAGGACTGAACTCACTACTGGCAGGTGATTTTCCCCATTTTTGTCAGTAAGGGTCATCATTAGTAACATCCAAATGAGAAGTGTCTGGTTACAGAAATACTTCAGCACCTCTTTGGAGGGATTCAACAGCAGGTGCCTAACCTTTTGTCATCTTGCCTAACCCTACCGACTGAATTGTTCAACACAGAATGAGAGCCCTTTCAGCATCTCCTAGGGCTCCTGACAAGCATGTGAAAGAACGCTATCTTAAAACCACACTTCCCAGAGATGGCACCCAACAAGGGTATAGAGAGGTCCATACTGAACACATTAGACTTAGGTGTTCCTCACTATGTTTTTAGCAACTAGTCAAGAGTGAAATAAGCAACACAAGGGAAAAAGTCTTTCAAATGAAATATGAGATCATTTCTAAAATGGCATTGTTTACTCCCCTGTAGAAGGGCACCACAAGCAAGATGCTCTCCTCAGGCTTAGGAGCTTCGTATTCATAGCCATTACCCAAGCACTTCTCATTGGCTTCAACAGGGAAGAGATGAGGTCAATCCCACTATCAGAAAGGACTTGAAGCAGCATTTCTGACATTCTACCACTATGGATGATACACAGAAGCCAACTCTGAGCTCCCACAGGTATTTTTATTTATGGAGAGTAGAGAAAGAGGCTGTTTGGCACTGATGTAGCCTCTAAGTTCACAGAAATTATGAGCCCACACTAATCCAATCCACAGGAGCTATGAAACTGCTTCAGCTCTTAACTGGGAAGTATGCACCCTTATTTGTTAACACTAGCAGCATCAAGCTTGCATCTCAAAATATATTTATGGGTAGTAGTAAGGGACTGTGCTGAACACTCAGCATTTTCTATAACTACTGAATAACCTCAGCTCATAGCATTCAATCTCTTGACCAAAGGCTCTCTCCACTAAAATCCCACAGAAGCTGCATGGTTTAACTGTGCCAACCTGAAGCCATTTATACAAAAAGCCCTTCAGATTCCTAGTAAAGAAGCTGCTATGGAATTCAATAGGACTGCACACTAATTACTCTAAAGCAGTATCCTTTAGTGGAAACTGATCCTTTCCATGCATTTTAAAGCTCATCCAAAACTTCAGAGACCTGCACTCCCAACTAATTGTTTAAGCAATTTTCCATCTTTAGTAACTGATCTCATTCTCTATTGAAGAGTATACAACTGTTCCGTAACTACCTTCCTTTCCCCCCCCCCAAGTATTCAATCTCTTGCAACTCCCAATCCAACTCCTTATCAGCTCAGTAGCATAACTCAAGAACACTCCACTGAATGTACCTAGTCCAGTTTGTTCAATTGTTTTAAGCAGAAATTCTACTTATCAGGAGCTGGTGCACCATCTTCCTTAGAGATGCATGGTTTCCACATTTCAGCCTGGCAGCGATAGGAAAAGTATTCCAGCATGCAGTATTTCTACAGACTGCTTCAAGACATTTGCTGGTCTAGCAAGTTGTTACAGCCATCCCTTATTTTTGCTGCTAGGTTCACCTCACAACAAGAAAGCCTGTTCTTGATCAGCAGACCATGCACATGCTGTGTTGAAACATGCCCTTGCAGACATTAGTGACAGACCAGAACCCTCTGGTGCTCCTCAGAAGAAAACACTACCCTAATCAAGCTGCCCTCCAGCACTTCAACTAGATAAAAGGCATACTTGCATGAGTTGCTAGACTCTCCTGGGCCTCCCAGGAGAATGCCAGTCTTTCAAAGCAACAGGATATGCACCCTTCATTCTTACACCACTGCTTCTATTCATCTCACTCATCTCAATGCTCAGTAGTCTCTTAAGCAGTGGGAACCCTGTCCTTTTGGGATATCTACAAATAAAACTCAACTGCATTCATGTTATTGACAAATCTCTAAAGGCAACCAGTGTGTTCTGATTCAGCAGCTGACATGCTTTGCTCCCCTCACACCCTTTCCTTTTCCAACCAGTACCCAATCAATAGCACAGCATGAAACTAGCAAATGTTCTAGTGAAGGAGTGCTGTCACTTTCAAACACCCTGGGAAAAAAAGAAATGAAGTTTCAGTAAGCCACTACAGTCATTAAAACAAAGATCTCAGCTGAAGAACTTGGAATAATGCACTCCAACTCCCTACACCACTGTTGCCATTTCAGTGGTAAGAACAGGATTTACCTGCCCCCTGCTCCCCAACTTCAGTTCATACTGATTCCAGGCATCCATTATACAACTACCAGAGACTGCATTTCAATGCACAAGTCCATCCATACAAGAGATGAGAGCCTACGAAAAGGCAAAAATCTTGCTGGGAGTTTGTTTCTAAACAATCTAAACTCACCCACAGAAAGCTAGGATCTGTCCCTGCATTTCTGAGCCTAGCCAACCCTGTAAGCACAAGTATGGCTTGGAAGTCAGACAGCAGAAATATTGTCTTGACTGCATTACACCTGTTGTGCCCAGGCATCATTGAGCAGACTGATAAATGGTCAAGCTCCCATTCTTATGTGAGCATTTCCATATAGCAGGTGTTAACAAAAGGCAGTTTCTCCAGGAAAATCTCTGCAGTGTTTCAGAACCATCTATTTTGTACCATAAGCCCATGCAACTCAGACAGCATCAAGTCCAGCATAGGAAAGTATCAAGGCTAGACTAAAAGCAGTTTACTGCATCAGATTAATTGTTGTGTACCAATGAAACAGTCCCAAATAACTCAACATTTGACACGTAATTACAAAAATGAGGCCTCTGGTATACTCAGACATGCGCTTAACCTTTTTAATACTGCAGAGAGGATTGATCAGCTTACAATTATGTTTCTAAGCTTGTTGTTTTTAGGACATGTTGAAATATTCCCATATTCTTTTGTAAGAACCCTCTCAACACATCTACACTCCAAGTAGTTCTGGAGACGTTCACACAGGAAATTTTTGGAGGTAGTGTTCCCATTCACCCATCCAAAACACTGCACAACTTCATGGACCAACTGAACACCACTCCACCATAAGTGGCAGTGAGTTACCTATGCAGCATTTGTGAAGAAATCCAACTGAAGTAAAGGCTCATACATCTATTCAAGGTAGGTAAGTCTATTCAATCTAAAACTTTAAAGAAGTAGGGAAAAAAGCTGAAGTAATCCAGAAGTATTTATCGCTTTCATTCTATCAAATCTGGAAGAGCAAGCAGAAGCATTTGTACAAGAGAGGATACTCCTCTTCCAAGAAAGAGCTCAGACTTTTTTCAGAACCCTTTCTTTATCACAGTAGAATGACTTAAAGGGAGCAGCTGCAGGCTATTTCATAAAGAAATTCTCACCATTGCCTGCTTCACTTTGTGATGAATGATTAGCTAAATGCACATCAAAACAAGGACTTAAGACTTCAGTCTCTTACAGTATAGATGGACATCCAGATGACCACCACCATAACAAGTTACCCTTCCTTATATTTGTAAGATCTCCCACTTGAGCTGCCCTACTTTGCACACCTTTAGAGTTGGAAGAGAAAAAACATCTTATCTGAGAGCTGAGAGCTGCTGCCTATTCTTGAAGAATCTTTCACACTGAAAGGTCTTCAGTCTACTCAAAGTAACAAGCAAAAAGTCATTCATTTCCACAGCACAGGAAGCTGGTTTAAAATCCAGTAGCTCTATTAACCATGCCATCAGGACAAAACCCAGTTGGCCACCACAACTCATACAGAAACGCATATTTCCTGTACCCACTACAGACCAGCACATTCCTGCTTGGAACAAAACACCCCAGAGACAAGCATCTATTGCCCCAAGGTTCCAGCTGATACTCCATCAGCAACAAGAGATGTAGAAAGCACTGCTTAAGCATTGCTAACAAGCCTATTCTTGTCCCCAGCATGGAAAACGCTGTCAGCTAGGAGACCATTTTGGAGATCTGCTGGTGTCCAGGGATAAGGTTCAGAAGTGTTTAAATGTAACAATTACTCAGAGGCATCCACAGCTTGTGCCCATTGGAGAACCTGCTGGAGAGCTGACAGTTTCCATAGAAACTGTATGGAAGAGCTTACAGTGAGCTTCCTCCCAGCTGTTCCACATCAAGTGCAAACAAAAAGGCCCAACAATAACAAATGAAAGAACTCATTTTAAGTGCAACAGCTGGACAATGAGCAGAAGAGTGGAAGAGTCACAATCCCAAAGGTTAGCCTTGGACTCTGTTAGTTACCCCTATCTCCTATGGCAACCGTTTTGCAACTGATTTGTTGACAGCTACTTCCTCTAAAAACCTCATTACTTTACTAGCTCAGAAATAGTCTTACAGATTTCAAAGTGCTCATAGCAGCTGCACTGCACACAATTTTGCACAAAAGCCTATATAAAACACTGAACTTGTCATCCCACCTGAGACACCTAAGACTAACAGTGAATCCTCTTCTGCCTAGATGCAAGTTTTGAGTGACTTTCCAACCTAGGAAGGCAGCTTATGGAGGAACTCCAATAGCAAAAAAAACAATCATTGCCTCCATTGAATAGGTATGCAATGTAGTTCCACAGCCACATGGAATGAAGCTCTAACTGTAAAATTGAGTTATCACTCAAGTATTACTCAGCACAGAACCTCCCAAGCACATAAATGCATGCCTGTCCCATTTTAAGGATAAGTGGCTTCCAAATTCCACTGCTTGCATTTTCATTTCAGATGAGTGTTCCAGCTGGCTTAATGCCAATACATGAACAGGTTAACAGCCACATGGTGTGCCAAGGAAACACTGCAAGTAAAGCAGCAGCATCTCAAGTCTGTTGTACAACACATACTCAGAAACCTCTCCTAAAGGCAATTTCATCCTAGGAAGAAGCTGAAAGTTTTATCCTTCCAGACTCCCTCATATGCTGTCTGGACAGCTGTCTACTTGCTCTTCCCCTTCATTCCCTGAAGGGTTTCCATTCTAGAAAACCCTAAAAACTTCCATCTTCATATCAACTCTACCCTACAGATTTAGCCTTTCCACAGCCCTTGCCACAGCACCTTGCCCATCATTACCAACTGCTCCTCTTACCCTACATCACTAACATTCCTTCATGCTATTACCATCTCCTACACTTATTTTGCTACAACTAGCACATGTAAGAGTAACATCTTTGCAGCCTATAAAGCTTCTCCCCTTTATGTCCACGCAAACTCATCACGTGCATAGCCTATAGTTATCTGGGCTAGCAGGTTTCACCTCTAAGAACAGCTCACCATAAAACACTGTCCTTACAATGATATTTTCCAGCTAAATCCTGCAAAGACAAGATCAAGCTGGCCAAAAATTAATACAACCATTCACTAAACAGAACATGAACCTTCATACCTCATTGTGTTTTTAGAGCATTTTTCTCCATAGTCCAAATCCTCTCCACTATAATGGAAGGTAATTTACAGGACCCAACAAGACAACACGCAGTCCATGAGGCATAGAAGTCGCATTGCTGTCTTGAGGTGTCTAAATATGCCAAGCTTTCAGTTTCATCCATGCTCCCACGCAAAAGCACAAATGACCCCAGTCTCAAAACCCACTACAAAGTTAGCATATTCTTTGACTATAGACTTGTAGAAATGTTTTCCAGTGGTTACAGAAGCTGAAATCTAAAACATTTTAGACACTTCAAGAAAAATTCACTTTAAGAACAAAAGCCAGCCAGAAACACTGCATTTTCTTTTTAATCCTAGAAGTAGTCTCCCTTGCATTACTGGAGGTATAGACTTTTTTGCTTTTCAGGGGCACAAGAGAAAGAAAACTGACCTCAGGGGTTTCCCAGTGCTTTTGCTTCAGCAACAGAACTGTTTCTTGATACTATTGCCAACTTTCCCATTCCAAAAGGGACATGAGAAACATCAGCCACTTCTAAAAATAAAAATCTTTCCCTGCTTTGTTCTAGCTTAATTCTAAATGCTCCCCTGCTGTTGCCACTATCAGTCCAGCCTGTATAATGATGGGACTCAAGCACAGGTGTAGGTCTGCAGGCTCTGCCTCAGCAAAACATTAGTGCTGTCTTATGCTGTCAGCCACATTTAGGATCTAGTAAACAGCAGTGACTGAAAGACCTAGCCTATTAGGTACAGCTAGCTTCTTAGTGTCAGTCCTTAATTAGAACAAATCACATTAACCACAAAAAAAGTAGAATTCACAACTCAGTGGCAGCTAATCATTTGCAAAGAACAAAGGCACTTACAATGAAGATATATTTCATGGTTCCTTGCAAAGCACTTTCTGAAGAAAATAATGCATAATGATCATTTGGATAGCTCAAAATAGTTTAAAATTTATTAAGCACTTTGTTCTCCATGCACTTCTGCAGGAATATCCCTTAGTTTGTGCCATACTTGAAGGGTAGGCAGGTCCTAGCTTTTATCATATATTTATGCTGGTAACATACAGTGATTCAAGAGACATGTCTTAAGCCAACAAGAAAGTGAACAACCTAAGTAGAAGTGTCACAGCTGGACTTAACACTTGTACTTTTATGGATGGACTTGCTTTTTCTACACTATTTCTCAAAAGCTTCACAGCAGGTTTCAAACAAAACAAGGTCTGTTTGGGCTAAACCTTTGTCTGAAGCCAGAACTACTAACTCACAGCTTTCTTTGACTTTGAGGGAAATCAGCAAGAAACAGAGGCTGGATTTGGTTTTCCAACTGATTTGAGAGGTTTACTGTAACTCAAAATTCAAAGCAGATCAGGAAGAACACTTATCCTTACCACAAGTTAAGCCACAGAACATGCACGTACCAAGTCTCAGGAAAAAAATCTACAGAGCTCCTCTGTTTCTCACCTGGAGTACATGAAATTGGCTTACCAGCAACCACATGCCCTAAACAAAGCTTCAGGATGCTCACCATCTAAGAATTCACAGGTCTATAGAACTCTGTGGCAGGTGAGGAATACAAAAGCCCATGCTGGAACTTAGATCAACAGCACTCATCTGATATCCTCTAAGTGGGTTAGAGGATTTCTAACCATTTCATTCCTCTCTAATCCTCTTACTCCATGAGACACTCATTTACACAAACAGTATTTTTTGCACGGGTTGTATTGGGTTTACATGGTAAAGGTTTGGTAGCAGGGGGGCCACAGGGGTGGCTTCTGTGAGAAGATTCCAGAAGCTGCCCCATGTCAGATAAGAGCCAGCTCCAGCCGGCTCCAAAAGGGACGCACCGCTGGCCAGACCTGAACCAATGAGCGATGTTGTTTGCGCCTCTGTGAGAGCAGATTTAAGAAGGGGAAAAAACTGCTGCGCAACAGCAGCTGGGAGTGAGAGGAGTGAGGAACAGCCCTGCAGACACCAAGGTCAGTGAAGAAGGAGGGGGAGGAGGTGCTCCAGGCGCCGGAGCAGAAGTTCCCCTGCGGCCTGTGGTGAGGACCATGGTGGAGCAGGCTGTCCCCCTGCAGCCCATGGTGTACCACGACGGAGCAGATCTCCACGCTGCAGCCCGTGGAGGAGCCCACGGTGGAGCAGGTGGATCTGGCCTGAAGGAGGCTGCAGCCCATGGAGAGCCCCCGCAGGAGCAGGCTCCGGGCCGGACCTGTAGCCCGTGGAGAGGAGCCCACGCAGGAGCAGGTGATCCGGTGGGAGCTGCCACCCGTGGGGGACCCATGCTGGAGCAGTTTGCTCCTGAAGGATGGACCCCGTGGTACGGACCCATATTGGAGCAGCTCTTGAAGAGCTGCAGCCTGTGGGAAGCCCACGCAGGATCCGTTTGGGAAGGACGGCATCCCGTGGGAGGGACCCCACATTGGAGCAGGGGAACAGAGAGCGACCATGAAGGAGCAGCGGAGACGCAGCGATACGGACTGACCACAACCCCCATTCCCCGTTCCCCTGTGCCGCTCGGGGGGAGGAGGTAGAAGAGGGTGGATGGGGGGAAGGTGTTTTTAGTTTGCTTTTAGTTTCTCACTGCTCTAGTTTGCTAGTTATAGTAATAAATTATACTAATCTCCCTATGTTGAGTCTGTTTTGCCTGTGACGATAATTAGTGAGTAACCTGCTTGTCCTTATCTCAATCCTTAAGCCCTGGTCCATCATATTTTCTCCCCGTTTCTTTGAGGAGGGGGAGTGAGTGAGCAGTTGTGGTGGAGGTCACCTGTTTAGCTGGGTGAAACCACCACATCAACTTAGCATGAAACAGGAGGAAAAACACAAGTTATTCCTTCTCTGAAGAAAGCAGGCTGGTAAGAGGCTGTTCATCTGCTCTGCTTATCTGTGGATCAGCTTATCCCTTCCAGTCTGGTAACAGCAGAACTAAGTTGTCCACATAGCAACTGACTAGTATGCCTGAAAATCATTTCCTTACATAGTTTAAATAAAACCAAACTCACTCTGCTGCAGTTAGTTTTTATTTCAGCCACTCATCTGTCTTAGCCACACAATGCATAAACTGGTACAGAGGGTAGGGTGGGAGTAGGATGTGCATCACTTGAGTGAAAATAAGATCACTTAAGATTGTTGAGGAACCCCAGGTCCAAAGTGCTGGAGAGAGCTACTGCCAGTCCTTATCTAAACTGATTTTTTTTTCAAGTTCTTAACTGCTTTGACCAAAAGTAGACATGAGAAGTACTACATGGGACCTAAGTGTTCTACACAAACAGGTCAATCCTTAACCTCACTCAAAAGTAGTGATATCATCAGTACTTACATTTGCTTCCTCAGCTAGCTATAAACAAGCATATTACCAATTCACCTTTGGATAATGTTTTATGATCCTTGGATAAAGATCAGCTCTTTTAAGTGCTCAGATTAATTTTATTCATGCTTCTGCACTGCTGCCAATATTGAACAACTCTTCCCCTTCCACCGAAGGGAATAAACCACATGAACTGCTACAAATCATCTTTATTCCTTAAGCTTGTTTTTTGAACAGGGCTTTACCATTTCTGTTGTTCTGATCTCAAACAGCAGGCTTCTCTCCATTACCACTAAAACAGACTGAAAACAGGATCATCCATTCTGCCTGGAAAAGAGTGGGTAACTATTTCATCCCTGCAAGAACACTGGGAAGGGCTATCCCTCTGGTATGCACACCAGGGACACCAACATATCTTCAGCTGCTTTTCACCACCATCCCTGTGAGAATTCTTCTATGAATTTAAAGCATATCTTGCATTTGTACTCATATCTTGCATCTGACATGGAGCAAATCCTTCAAGGTCCAATGAGCACATCAGCCAGCTCTGCTGAAAGCTAAAAGCATGCTAATAAGAGAGCAAGAGACTGGGACAGGAGCCCTTGTCCCATCTATTAATAGAAACTTCAGTAGAGCATAAAGAATTGAGGGCTGAGATGACTGTGCCTTCTTTCTAGGATGCTGCTGTCCTGCTTACTGGACCATTAAATGTTGAGCAGAAGGAAAGATAGGTTTGTGTGAATAATAATGGAGGTGCAGCATCTGCAGTTTTTCATTTATGCCTAGAAAATGCCCGCAATCACTGACCAGCTAACAAGGAGATGCGTTTTTTGTTCTTGCAACATTTTGATAGCCCATTTTAGCAGGTTGGTGATGCCACCTATGTCTGCAAGACCACTCCTCGTCCTCTGATAAATGGCTCAATTCTTCCAGACCTAGAATCAGCATATACAAGGCCCCAGTGAAGACTCTTTGGCTTAAGCCAGGTCTGCTCCAGAGAACACACATCTCAAAACAGTGCCCATCCCTTTTTCCTCCCTTTTGAATCTGTGATCCTCCCAAAGGCAATATGAAGACTGCTGCACTCCTGAAGGCTATACGCAGTCCACAGAAAACATGCCACAGAACACTTCTCTAGCAACTTATTTTAGTTGACTGAAACTTGAAACTACCAAGAATAATCAAATACTGGCTGGAATATGCAGTGAGCTATACAAGTCCTCAAAGCAAAAATCTGACATCTCTCATTTCAGATGGATAAAGACTCAAATGCATCCCTGCCTTCAGAAACAGACTTCAGAGGCACAAACTACTTGGTGCCCAAACACAAGGCCTGGGTACCTCTTGAGCCAGACAAACCTGTTTTATGCAGTGTTCTTCCAGGCTGCCAACAAACATTAACTGGCACCATCTGGTACAGACTAATAAGATCTTGGATAAGTCTCATCATTGTTTTTGCCAGCAGGTCTGATGTCACAATCATTAGTTAAACAATAGTTTGTTGAACAAACTACTCTAAGAAACAAGTAATTTTGTCCCATTTCACTGTGCTTTCATAAACACATCTGCTATTTTAAGCTACCTGGCAGGTTTTTTTACAGCCCATTACAGTTGCACACCAGCTGCAACACTTTTGTTACTGTTTCTGACTCTAGTCATCTACTACACCTGTATGTTCTATTAGTACTATTCCTGGAGCACAAGGATCCAGTCCACTACTCTTATTACAGGTGCACTTGCCCACCACTACAAGCTTGGTGGTCAGCACAATTCTATGCAAGATATCAAAAACACTTCAAAAATAACTACAGAATTAGGTGCTACTTTCCAATCTGCTAAGCATGCATAGCCCTTCAATGATGCTTATACTTAGTGTTTGTTCACACAGCAAGTTTTCTTGTAGCCTTAAGCAACAGTTATTTACAATTAAGGCTATGCAGGTATATCTTGCATGTGGCAGCAGCTTGTACTGCCCTATTTGATAAGGATTTCACAGCAACTGTATGTCGTACCAGTGTAATAACAACGCCTGCAAGGAAGGCCCCAGCTACTCATGAGGCCAAAACACTAAGTTAAAACACCACAGGCACCTGCCTCCATACCTGGGGTCAAAAACCCAAGTTATATGCCCCACAAGCTACATTTACAGTAAAAACCCTCTTCCCAGCTTAATCATAACCAGTCCTTACTCTAAAACTACAAACAGAAAGACAGCACATTCTTACTCTGAATCCACCCACACAGCACAGTAGCAGGAAAGCCACATACATATTTAGACATTCCACATCAACCACCAGGACACAGCTGTGCTGTCCACAGGTCACTTGGCAAGAAGCTTCCTGCCCTTCATCCATCCATACTAACAGTGCAGATCTTGAACTGAAACAGATGCCTGACCTGTGGAAAGATGTTCCCTCCTTGTTCACCTGCTCCTGGACTGCACACCCCAAAGAAACTTGGTAAAACAGACCTTGCAAATCATGGGATAGTTGTACAATAATTTACTAAGCAGAGTGGGAAGACAAGGTTGATGACTGCTGTTTACATGTGGAGTGATTGGCCTTAGGCAAATGCCAGCTAGAAGAGATTTCTACTTTGCCTCCACACCATCTAATGCAGGCATAAGCATTGTGCCAGCCTGACAGCAGAAACCTATTCAGCACTAGGTCTCCCAGCCTGTTCAACAGTAAGCCATAAATCCCAAGGTATAGGGGCACAGCAGGCTCTGCTGGAGACCTGTTAATAAGCCATTGCTGAGCTTTTCATCTGTAAGGAATCTAGCAGCATCAGTTCTGCCCCATCTTAAAGTTTCCATCCAAATTCAGAGGTACAAAGCAGATCTGCGTACAGCACTATTTTAACCTACATGACCCTTCTACATACATCACAGCCCAAGTTAAAACAGACAAGATTTCTGCATAACATTACTGAGATTGTTTTATTCATCTCAGCAGTGAATTCAGAGTTGTCAGCACCACCTTTCTGGCAGACCTTCCACATTCCCTTTGCCTTTTCCCAACGAGGAACATGTTTGTTGCCCTTTGCAGGCAGCATTAGAGGCACTAACATACATCATACCATGTACCAGGACCAGTAATGCAAGTTGTCTGGCAGGGTGTCACAGCTGGCAAGCAGCCATTAATGCCACTCTAGCAGAGTACAAATTGCAGAAGTACTGTGCAATCCTGTTAGCTTTTGACCTGTGCCAACTTTAGCACTGCTGACAGTTTTGGCTTCCTCCCACTTTTTTTTGAGAATTGTTTTTTTAAAGACAAAGTACCTAATGCAGCCCAGACATTTCTGCTTTGAATGGTATGGTGCTCTTATAGACATGAAGATGCAGAGCCCATGGCTCAGCTACACACATTTTCATGTCATTTTGCCAGTAAAGCAAAGAACCACAAGCCTCTCAAGCAAGCCTAGAGTTGCTGTAAGGCATCTTCATCTCTGCTTCTAGCATTGCCTCAGGTAGGGCCCTTCCCATATTCAGCTACTAGGGATGAGGGGGAAGGTTTGACTGCAGCATGCTACACTTCTGCTGGAGCACAAGTTACACTGGGGTAACTAGCTTACAGCAGGCAACAGAAATAGCCGAAGTGACTAAGATGCTTCCCTCCCCCTCCACAGCTGCTTTCTGCAAATGTAAAGCAAGGAAGCTGCCCTCACCTTCAGCTACTTGCTTTCCTATTACTAAAATGGAAAGGATGGTAGATTTAAGTTTGTTACATGCAACACTAGCAGCTACAAAAAATGCAGTCACTGTAAGCTGCTAGAGCATTTGCACATGACTGCATCACTGCCTAGCTACTGAAGAGACAAAACCTTGACAAACTGTAAGCCTAAAGTTGCTCTCCCCATTAACAAGGGGAGAACAGCAGCATTAAATGGCTTTGCATTGACCTCTCATTCTAAGCATCTGATACAACAACCAGTCTCTTGGTTCCAGCATGAGCTATGTAGAACCAAGGGTAGAATGCTTCAGCCATCTCTTCCAGAAACGTGAGGCTGCAGATGACCTGGACACGGCTTTCTTTAATAAAGAAAGGCTCCAAGATGCCAGCCACCAAGAACTCCTGTGACCCCTATCTGTTTTGCTGCATACTGTCTAAACTCCAGTAAGTAGTTTTGACTATCTGTGAGACAGCTGACAGTGTCAGATACTGTTAAGGGCCCAGATGAATCCTCCCTTCCAACAGTAACATCACAAGAGAGCAGCTGAGGTGTTAAACTATTATATTCACACAAATCATCCTCATGGTTGAAATGAATACTTGCACAGACAAGCAGGCCTCAAATCAAGTCTAACTCTGCTTTTTTTCAGTGAGGTTAAAAGCCATCATGAGCCACGATATGACATGACAAAACCCAGCACTACATTTTACTGGCTTCTGGTGGAAGGACACATGAACTGAGTTTCACTGTTCTTGCTGAAATCCAGAAGAGACTGCCTGAGTTTAGTGATGTACAGGTGCATTTAAATATCTTTTACAAATCTGAGGCCTATGCTTTAGAACAGCTCCAATCTGGGTCTGTTCTCCAATCATGACAAGTTAGAGATGCTGTGCACCACATACAACTGATTTTGAACACTTTGCTGGGAACATTGCTACCTTACAACCACTTTCCATCCTAGCCCATCAAGCAAACTAGAACCATTGAGGGGAGAGAAGTACACAGCAAGTGGTATTAAGTCACCATCATACCAAACAAGCCCATGTAGAAGTGCAGCACAGGTGAAATGAAACACCAGAAAGCTCAACAATACCCTGTGCCTTTAAACATCTCCCTAACATTTATTTACCACTTTACCCAAACTGAACATCTTCCTAATTCTTTCATTTGCAAGATGTTTTTAGTTAGCAGCTCTTTCCAAAAATAGCTGCTCTTTAGTAGCAAATACATACCAATAATGAAAAATCTGGGGGTTCTTCCAGGTAAAACAGCACACATCAGTTTGTGTAAACACATAGACAAGCAGCCCTGACTAGAGCACACATCAGGGCATATCCACCCAAACCGCTGAACTAGCCCCTTGCCAGGTGCCATTTCCTACTCTGCCAATACTCACTAATTTATTCTACTGCTACAGCAACTTCCAGTTGCTAGCTAATGAGAGAAGTCATATCAAGATTATGATGCCGCTGATCAATTGATTTTATAAACAAGGGTAGTACAGCTACAAAAGCTACAGTCTTTTTAAGGGTAGGAAAACTACTAGAGTCCCTATGCTCAGTGCATTCCCTTAGGACACACAGATGTACTAATGTCAACTTAATGATAATACTTCGCTTTCCAGTAGCATCTTTTACCCAGAATCTTGGTACACTTCACAAATCATGGACCAGACACTCAGAGCTTCCCAGCATACCTCTGGGAGCCTTNCAGGGAGCCTTGGAAAACTTGCATTTGTAAATATCCTCCCCTCACCTGATTTTAAATGAAACCTGGAGTACTTGAGAATAGCTCTGACCCACTGTGCTTATATCAACATTTTAGGGGACAAAATTAGAAATTTACAGCATCTCAACAGTAGCATGGGGAATATCATGGAATGGTCAGCAGGATGATGTCCACAAAAAAATGGAGGTGCAAGTGTTTGGTCCATCCCTACTACCCTTCATTATTTTCAGAGCAAATCAATGCATGGTGTGGATTAGCCTATACTGAGTGTTTTCAGACACTGAGCATTTGTTCTTGACTGGCATTTTGGTGTCTGCTTTTTTGACAGATAACAGAGTCTCTTAAAACTCTAAAATAATTTTCTCAAGTAATGCAACTAAATCATTCCAGTCCCTTTCTTAGGGAATGTCTAGGACACAGGTGGAAATAATGAATGCACAAGCAACAAGGAAACATGAAAAGCCCAAATCATACCACATTGCCAAGGCTCTGCATTTGTATCACACAGCACTTCATGCTCATTTCTGAATGCCTGTGCATCTTATTCCTGATCTGCCTTTCTGCCATAACATACCTGGCACCAGTTGAAATGTTTTGATCAACACCCCTGTAAAGCACCAGCAAGCTTCTGAAAACCACAGTCCTTAACCACTAAGTCTGAGCTTGGACAAGGTTTGAACACTCAAGGATTAACAAAGCAGTGATAAAGACATCTGAAAGCAAACAGCAAGTAGAAACTGAAGCTGTACCTAGACAACACAGAGAACTCATTACACAAAATCTTTCCCTCCCATCTGACCGCACCTGACTTTTGGAAGCACTGCATCTCCCAGAGTTATGCACCTGGGTTCCCTTGCATTGACCACCAACCAAATCATCAAGTTCTTCAAAAACAGAAGTGCCTAGTTCACTAAAGGCTAACTTTATGTCTCTACTAAGTATTACAGAGGAACAGAATTCCCTTATCCAAAGTCAGAGGAAAAATAAGAGCCACTACCTTTCTAAAGAGCATTTTAAATGGCTTTTTACACCACTTCCCCCTGCCCAACAGCTTTCTTCACATCAGACTTCTCCCTATCTGAAAAAAAACCACTAACTTGCCCAATACCAACCTCTTAGTTCTTATTCCTTGCAAGAACATTTCCCTCACTATAATGTAAATGAGCCTCCCTGGAGCTCTTAAGCATTATTATACATCATGGTAGTTGTATTACTCTCCACACTATAAAAGCAGTCCAAGACTCAATTACTATTCACAGATGAACAAAGTACGCAGCACATCTACTGAGGCTATGGCTGCTTAAGGTATATAGCCTCTGTAGTTGTGCGCATTTACTTATGAACTGCCTTGAAAAAGTGTATCTATAGGAATGTCCTTCAACAGCCAATTAAAGTTGGTCAATAAATGCCACACTTCTATGCAACATTCATTTCAACGAATTGATTCCATTCAGAGCTACAATTCCACCACATAACCCCCGTTCTTTACTGTTGCTTTAAGGACCTCAATTAGAATTCAGGTCTCTAAGTTCAACTAAATTCTAACTCCCAGTAGAGCCTGAAAGAAATACAAATTTAAGTCACACTCTAAAGCCTTTTGTTTGGAGGCTTCTGAAGGTACTGTCTGCTGGTTTTCTTCCCCAGTAAGAGCTTCTGTAGTCACATGGGCACTAAGTGTTAGATGCTTTTAGTGTGGCTGAGAGGACTGGGCTACTTTCAACTATATTCATGACATACAATCATTTGCACCCTGCTTTCCAAAACCTTCATTCTAGCCAATATTTTCTTTAAAAAACATGTTCTCTATACTGTCTCAGCCTAAAAACAGAGCTGCTTTGATTATGCAGTCCAAGTGAATAGTTTCAGCAAAGCTGTTAATATACAGTCTATAACAAAATCAGAATACAAGCCTACAGGTATAAGTAGGAATTGTCATTTCTGAAAACACACAGTACAGATACATTAATGATATCCTTACCCTATTAAAAATCCCCAAGGAACTGCTCCACAATTCAGTAGAGTAAAAATGGAGGGTAAGAGGCAAGCCAAAGGTATGCCTATCACTTTGCATCTGCAATTTGCATGATGAAAAAAATCCATCAGCTTGCACTTGATGGCCTTTTTATCATAGCCAGTAGTTCTTAAGTCTTACTCCTGCAGCTAGCTGAAGCTAAACTCTTAGGTACTGTTGCCTACCTTCCTCTGTAGCACAGTATTCATTATTGAAGCTAACATTGAGAAAATACTTGTAATAAACTACAAAGAGTTCTACATCACTAGCATTTAGGCTTGCAGCACTTTACAAGCTCTCTCAGCAGACCTGTTCCTGGCTCTACAAGCACACAGAAAATGTATTAAGACATTCCTACATAGTTGCAACTGCTCTCCAGTTGATACTTCACCCAGTAATTGCTTTATTAAATTATCATCTGTGGTAAAAAACATCATTTGTACAATGCCTTACCAGTTCTCCAAATATTTAGCACTAGATATGCAGTTGTGGTCAGTCACCTCCCAGTCACACACTTAAGAACCTTGAGCAATTTTGGTATTCAGTCACTGTTCTACAGCCCTGGGCACAGAACATATGGTGTAACAACTGTGCCCTAGAAAAGGTCACAGCTCTCCAGCAAGAGCCACAGATCCTGCCAACACCTCAGTCATTAAGGTGTGACAAAATTCACACATTAGATTCCTTCACTGCAAGAAAGCAGTCCAAAGGAAGAGGCCACTCTATCAGCCATTATTTCAGTCTGTTCTGAATACATGAAGACCTCCATCTATTTGTTATAGTTTCAGTCAATGTAGAGCTCATCTTGAACTGCACCTGAGGGTTACAAAGATTCACCTGTCAGGGATTTAATATTCAGTGCAAGTGCAGACATGTAACAAGAGCCCATGTACCAGCTAGGGGTCTACTACTGCTGCTGCAGAGTAACAGTTTTGCCTGGCAACCCACTTGTAAGGCCCAGCCCTTCCAGCCACAAGGCAGTGGTATTTGCATTCTCAAAATACTGAATAAATACCAAACATGAAGTTACACTCTTGTCTTTTTTGTCTGATTCCTAAACTTGCTGGGACATTTCTCATTTTTCCTCATTAAATCATTACAGCAAGCACTAGAATTCCATTAGAAATGTGAACAGCAAGTAGTGTGAAGTGACAATAGTGGCATCAAGGTTCAACACCACCCACACAAAGCAGAGTACATCAAGCTGACCAGTAATGTTACACTAAAAAGCAGCCTTTGCTTTCATGGAGGCAAGACACTGACCAAGCAGCAGAGAATGGACAAGAAGATATGAAAGAACTATTGATATTACTCATATGCAAGGCTTAAACCAGTTTCACTGCTCTAAAATTGAATATAAAACCCTATCATCCAACACCTCTAGAGTAAGGGTTACTAAAAACCTGGAAACCCAAAGATCCTGCCCTAGTCCACAAACATGCTCACACACTGGATCCTGTGACATGCTCTCTACCACTGCCACTGATTTTGAAGTAGAATCAGAACTCCCAGTACTTGTGGTCATTACAACATCTAAGGTGACAACAGCAAAACAGCCATTTCAAGTCTTCCAGCTCCCTTCTCTTTACCCACAGAGAAGTGTGGATGCAAGTGCTGCAGGCTAAGCAACTGCTCAATTCCCACAGCACCATCAGAAGCTAATTGCAGCTAAGCTGCTGCAAGCTCACGACAACCCAACAATAAAGCTTGCACACATGAACATTCCCACCCCACCAGCCCAAACAACCCTTAAGGTTGTGCTTCTTTGCACTACTTATAGTTAATTGCTACTTTTAGACATTTCATTCTGTTTAGCTTTCCTTGAAAAACCTTATCAAAACACATACAGAACTTCAGATCAGAAAAAACAAAGCACATGCATCAGTTTACACAGTACTCCCTAACGATCTTGTGCAGAATGTCTCAACTTCTGTAATGAAGTCCTGATCCTATAAAGAAGTTCTACAAAAGCTGATCTCCAACCAGACAGGCATAAACTTAACAGACAAGACTATATTGGCAAGCCAAGTATTTAGAAATTCTCCAATTTTTAATTTCTAAAAAAAACAAAGCAGAATAAGGCCAATAACTTGAATCACTTGAAGGAAATACAGCTTCAGAGTCTGACTGGATTTGTGAAACTCAGCTCTGTACTTCCACAAATGCACAGGGAAGCAATGGAATCAAGAGGGAAAAGCAGCTCCACAGAACTCAAGACTCCTGAGTTCTGAAGAAAGCAGCTCTGCCTCATTTTCCACACTGGAGCAGACTAAGGCTACAGCAGCTGGCTGAAAGCAGAGCTGTGTAAGTGGCAAGCCACTTCAGTGAACAAAAAAGGTCAAGGAATCAAACAAACGTCCGCCACATGCAAAAACATCTTCTGCAACCTATAAGAAGTCTTACATTCTCAGCACTGCAACATAATGCATTTCTGACAAGATGCTGTGTAATTTTTTTTCTGAAGATCAGAACAGCCACTATACATGTTTGTCTAGTTCCGTATTTAATTCTCACTAGCCCAGCCTTTAATTGACAACTGTGACCCACAGTGCAACAGTATGTTACAGCTAACAGTGAAACTGTCTTAAATACAGCTCTTCAGCTATGACCTTCCTAAAGATATATGCTTCCTGGCTTCCACATGCCAGGAGTGTGACTAACCACTCAGGAACAACACTTCTCCCTGAGCTCCCCTCACCAGTGCCATTAGGAGCTAAACACTTGGAGGTGATGTGTTCCATTAGTGATATGACTTTCTTCTGTGCTTCCTTCAACTCCATCAGCTCCTTACACAGAAACAAGATAAAACCTGTGTGGGGACTGAAAGGTTCCTTTTATATACTCACATATTACAGCATGCCCTTTGTCTTCAGTGGTTAATACAGCTTCATTATTCATGAAAGCAAAATACCTGTAATGAAGCACCTCATGCCCCACTTACTCATGTGGACACCCATCCCTAGCATCCATCATATCTGATTCAGTGACAAGCTATCCCTCACTGCCACTCCTCTTGCAGCTCTGAAAGCAGCATCTCAGGATGGATGCAAGACTCAAGAAGCTGCACAATATCACTTCTGACAAACTGCCAAGGAAACCCCCACACACTCCAGAGGCAGCTGCAAAAAAAGGAGTCAAATCAACATAGAACTTGTTCAGCAGAGTGAGCTCCCATTTACACCAGTTTTAATCTACTATTTAACCTGTTAATAGTTCACTTTTCAATACCTTACAGCTGAAAGTGCACCTTCCAACAAAGCCAGTTTCTGCATAGTAAAAGCACACTATTTTCTACATTTACTTGCATTAGTCTAGTCACATCCATTAATTAAACAGCTTTGAGATGAAGCCCAATTTCCCTCACTGGCTTACCTGTATGACAGTATAGCATTTTGTCCTGCAGGCTGTATTGATTTTTTTTAAGTTGATGTATACCTTGACCAGCATATATTAAATTAAATGTGGGTCTATTTTTGAGACAAGTGCTTCTTCTCTAACAGAAGAACTGCTTACACTGCATAATGCTCCATGTCTGCACACAGGGTGGTTGCTTAGCACAAATCAAGGATTATGGAAATATTAACTTTGAGTATACATTTTAATGCTTGTTTCAAAGTTAGAACAAAAGGGGCTTTCCACTTCCACCAAATAAGCCTCAATTATGAACTACAGAGAGCAGAAAGTTATTGTCATGGCATAATTCTTCCAGTTGCTAACCTATTTATGTCTTAAGAGCACATACATGGCAAATTCACCTTTAAGCTTTTTTTTTTACAAAGGGACTCCATGGCCTTGCAACTTCAAGAGCCAGCATAAAAGAAACCATCTTCCAAGCTTTACACCTCAATCTCACCGCAAGTAGAGGCTAAAGCAAACCTTTATGAGGCATATAAGTTTATGTAATGTCAAAAAATAAATTTATAAGCAGTTGCTGCCTCAAGTAGTGCTCAGAACACACTTTTCCCACTACCAATATCCTGGCACTTCCCATTTTTAGCATCCTATCCTTGTGTCTCAGTTACATTTATACTCTAATTTCCATTCCTCCAACATGCACTGCACTAAATCCCATTATCTTGTGAACAGGACAGTAAGTCACTTACCTTCCCTGGTCTGATGAGCTTGTGTCCTAATGAACCCCTTCTCTTTCTCCAGCACTCTTTCCTAGGTCTTCATATCTAACTCAGTCTCTGGTAATTCTATGAAGTGAAAGTCTAAGAATGCAGAGACAATACTGTCTCCACATTTATGCCAGATTCCTTTCAGTTGTACTGAAATGGAGGAAAATCAACTACAAAACAAAGAAAATACCCTTAATTTTAACAGGCAGAATTGAAACAGCCGATTACTTTTGTTTCCTGGACAGTTAAGAGTTTTGTACTTCTCACACATAAGCCTGTTTGGTTGTTGATTCTGAATGCCATCACACAGCTCCACTATATAGCTCCTATTAACACCAGTATCTGCATTTTCCTTTCTCATTTTAGATACAGATTGCCTTGAGGCATACACTTTCTTCTTTTTGAGAGCTACTCCAGTAAATCTATTTCTGTGTAAGGTGGCCAGTGTTCCACTAGTTAAACCTATAGAATTTTATTACCTTTTTTACGTGGATAAGCCACAGATATGCTGCCAGTTTTGTTTCTGCATGCATAAGCTATTTCCTTATCCACGTGCTTGCTCCATTAATTACCACGTGGTCCTGACCTACCTTTCAGCAAGCAGGCGTTTGAGCTTATACATCTCATTCCACATCTGAAATGGAAACATAGCAGTTAGAGTAGCCAGCAAGCAGGGCAACACAGACACACACACCTACAATACATAAATACAATAGCTACTATTTTGTATCTACCTCTAAGGAAAGTTTCATACATCAGCGAGCTTCCCAAGCCACCCACCCTTTGTTCTCCCCTACAGAGCTGCCGCAGCCAGGCCAAGTTGCGCATACCATGCTCATGTGGGTCAGGTGCTCCTGGCTGCCCCGAGAAGCTGTTTATTCTTCCATCCTCATTTTTAAGAAACCAGAAACCACGGTGCAAACTGAAAAATAAAAAAAACAGAATCTTTTCAGCCTTTGAAGTGCAAACGCGAGCCCTACGTCACGATTCCCTCGCCCCCAGCAACCCCGCAGCTGCTCCAAAGCCTCTGAGGCGGCCCCGCCGCGTGCCCACTATAAGGAGCCGCCCGCGCATGCTCAGTGTGGCGGCACCGCCCCCTTCCAGAAGGTTCCCCGAGGACCGGAAGTGCGCCCGCCCCCCCCCGGCCGCGCGGCACGAATACCCCGGCAGCGCGCAGCTGCCCGTCAGCAGGGGGTAGTGCCCAGGGCGCGGGCGGCGGGCACGAGCGCCCTCCTGTGGGGCACGGGGCGGCGCCTCCCTCAGCCCAGTCAGTGCCTGCCCCATGGGAGCCGCTCTCAGCGTGGAAGCAGCTGGGCCGCAAGCTTTAGGTGCTTGCTGGCTGGCGGGGTGTTGTGTCAGTGAGTCTCAAGTAGGGCCTTTTGTGTAGGTTGGTGTTACCGAACCAATGTTTTTAGTGGCTTTTCTTACTGTTTATTGGTGGTGCTTTTTAGCTTCTCCATGCTATTTTTCTTAAGAAAGGGCTCTTCATTTAGCTTCTAGAAAGTTTCACTCTTTCTTCAGCAGTTCTAGCTATGTGATGGTTCTAGGTGTGCATGCTGTGTGCAGTCTGGGCCTTGATGTGTCTTGCTGGTGCCTTTAATTAAATATAGGGTCTGCTTAAATGAATTTAATAATGCAATATCAAATAGCTGTAATGCAGGGAAGTGCTTCAGCTGTATGTATCTTACAGGCTAATTATGGGAGGGCAGTAACTAGATCAAGATTCTACTGTGTATCTAATACCACGAATGACCTGTGAACTTCTGGCACCTTCACTAGTATGAGGAAGATGAGCAAATGCCATAGTGAACATCTTGTGAGGCAGCAAATAGAGTTCCATGTATTTTACACTTTAAAATGAAGCTGAATAACCAGTGTGCTTTTAATTAAACACTAGAAAATCTGCAGAAGAAAGGAATTTTTTCAAGTACTTGAAAACTGACTGGATGTGTGTTGGTAAATGGCTGGTCAGTACAGCTATCCTCATCAGTAGCATGGAACTTCTATTGTTAAAGAGGTCTTTGGTCAAGAGTGTAGCATTTCAGCAGTGCTGTATTACAGATGGGTTGCTCTGTGCTGTGCCTAAGCAGTTGTATTCCCTGTGCAGACAGTCTGTCACTTCAGCTGGACCCTTCTTGTACCAAGCCTGGAGTTTGTAATCATCTAATAGATGATGAAAGTCTGAACACTGCAGCTAAGTGGAAAGCTCTTTCTCTCCAATGTGGTGAGACTGAACAGCAGGCTTGAACTGAGATACAATTCTTGTTTAGTTTGATTTTCATGCTTTGTGACACTTCCCTCTTGCTTCTATGCAGTTCCGGGCATATTACTGACCTAAGTGCTCATCCTACTCTCTTCTATGTTACAGTGATAAGGGCCCTCTTTAGTTTATTACATTTGGAAATTCTGTTTGCTTCTGCCAACTCATCTTTTTAAAGCTGTTCAACAGTTGTGTCAGTATTCACTCTAAGCCAGCTTTCATTTGGCTTGTCAGAAAGGAAAAAGGCATTGTCCAGATTCCTCTGTGGCTTTGTTCTTATTATTCTTGTGTTCTCTTAAATGGGAGGCTTTGGGGTTCTCCCTCCCCAGGCCTTCTGGGTCTCCTTCTGTAGTGTCCCTGTTAGCTCCAGGAAATGTTACTGACTGCTTTGCCATTGAACTTGTAACCTCTTTCAGGTAGTTTCAAGGGTGTGGGTGTTTCCAGATGAGCAGAAGATGTGGCACTGTAACAGAAAGCACAAGATAGCCATGCTGCTCTCAGGTGGCCATAAACTGGAGATAGGCTTCTCTTTAATATCTGTTCATTAGTTGCACTTACCTCCCTTTGTACTTCTACTAATTTTAATGTTAGCTAGAACAAAGTAGGCTGATTGTTTCCCTGCTTCCCTCAACATCAATGTCATATCTCTCCAGTTGCTTGACTGCTGGCTGTTGTTGCCCTCTCCAGTCTGTCATGAAATCTACCTCTTCACCTTTTTACCACCAGCCCTGCACAAAACATGTCTGTAATCTCTGCTTTTATTGGCAAAAATACTACAGTTGTGTTCTACCACTTTTAAAAATGTACAGGCAACTGTTGGTTTTCCCTCTGCTTTTTAAAAGCATGGTGGATGATTTCATTTACTAGCAGAGTTTTGTTTTGGTACAAATTCTGACTTCATGTTACATAGCAAACTTCATCCTGATGTCAAACTGGCAACTTGCTGTATTTCCTTAACTTCAGGATTTTTGTTCTGTGAAAGTACATGCCAACCCCAGTACCTGGCTTATTAAAAATGCCTTTCTCCTTATACGGTAGACCTTGATACCTTGTGTATTTTCACCTATACTGTAGTGCATTTTTCCTACACAGTGAATGGATGACTTTGAAGAGACAACAAACTTCCTCTGTTACATTGAGACAGCGCTGACAGGAACTGCCACTTTCTTGGGCTCATTCCCTTAAGCTTTCATTTCCAGGTACATTGAATCCAAAGCTGTGTATGTTGTGGTGTGTATTCAGTTGCTCTATACTTCTACGTGTTCCCTGCCACTCTTCACGTTGAGAAGCTGTTACTGGAATATCCATTTAGTTACTTACACTACTTACCAACAAGAACTGTGGTCTTGAGGCATGACAGGGAGTCATGCAAGTCTCGCAGCACAGCTGGTTGTAGATGCATGTATATTTAACATCTATTTTCACATCTTGACCTCCTCAGACTATTGAGGGGAACATCCCTGAGAACTAATTTGCAGTGTTCAAGAGATTCAAAGGAATTTTTTTTTCTTCTAAGTTTACCAGCATAATTTAGTTTGCTCTTTTGCTCTATAAAGCTCACTTTAGCCATCAATCATTTATGAATTGCTATGTATTTTGTATAGTAATTTGATGGTAATAATTGTAGTTGGGGAAAAGCAAAGCAAACAAAATCAGCACTTGCTGTATTCCTAATTCGGTTGGATTAGGGGCTACCTGAGAAGATGCTTATATTACTGCAAGTGTTACCTGCTCATCTAAAGACAACCTTTAGATGTGTAGCTGTTCTCCAGAGAACTTCCTGTAGCTTTGTAAGGCAAGTGCTGTCCCGATTTACATATAAAGTATGTGTAATCTCTTGTACTTCAGCAAATTCTCACTTGGGTGAAAAAGTATGGGTAGGCTCTGACCTGATGTAAAGTGCAGGGCCTCAAACTTAGTTTAATGCATTTGAGCACTAAAGCTAGAGTCCTAAACTTGATTACATTTTAAAATCTAATAGTAGGGTGTTGTGGTTTTTTTAATGCTAAGGCATTGTTGGTGCTGGAGTGCAGAGTACCTTTATGTTCATTTCAGATTTTAGGGTTCCTTTCTCTTTATTCCCTTCCACAACTGAAATACAATGGTTCAGTGAAAGACAGCTTTGTAATAATCCACAAGGGTTGGGCAGATCTGGTTAGGAACATGCCTTCAATCCACACATACTTGGTCAAAACAAAGCCATTTCAGGAAGCACACTGAAGAGGCAGTGCATGGCACAGAGTACCACTGATTAGACCCAGGAAAAGCACCAGGTGTAACTTTTTGGCAGGCAGCTGACCAGCTGTAGAATTTTCACAGCAGTATTCATTCCAAGGCAGAATTTTAACCTTGGCCTAGAGACTTCAGGATGCTTAACTTCACAAACTCAGTGACTAGACCTGTTCCTGAGAGTGTTTGGAAGGTGCTTAAATTCAAGCAATGTAAAAGCTTTTGCAGGGCAGTTATCTGAAAGTCACACTACATAGTGTGAAATCTTTAACAGAAGAACAGTAGTCCTTAGAGGGGCAGGAACCAGTTGCAGAAAAGAGATGTACTGGAAAGTGTAACTCATGTACCTGCCCTGGTTTTATTCATGGTATGCAAAGGCTGACTCCAGCCCAGAAATGAGAGCACTAAGGTAACAGGAGGAATTCTGGCCTCCTCTCAAAGGAGAGCTGATAGTGCCTTGTCACTGAAGGGCAAGATACCATCTAGGTTTCTTTTTTGGAAGAAAAAGCAGCTTTTCACCCCAAATCCAGAAATGTCAGCAATTATTTCCAAATGTCACGGTCATCAACATGCTAATCCTGGTCTGAGGTTTGTCATCTTAAACTGACGTGTCTTTCTACAAGGTACTTGAACTATCTGATGGAAAACACTTCTGTACAGCTCTTCTGGCTATGCTATATGTACAAGTGACACTTCACAGCTGTTAAGAGGAGAAAAGTTTAAAACTTGGGATAATGCTATTATCTGACGTTGTACTGTGGCCAGCTTCTGCCCCTGTGCACTCTTAACAGTGCATTACCTCAGAAGCCCCTTTGTCCCTGTGAAGGTATCTCAATTAAATTTAGGTCACAGCACAGTGACTGGTAGTGGAGCTGCTTAGCTGTAGCTATATTGATGTGGGCAGTTTAAAGCTATTTGGGAGTTTGAGAAGAGGTTAATGTGCTTTTAATCCAACTGTGAGCTTCTGCCTTGCTGAAAGCTTGAGTTTTCCCTGTCTGGGAATGCTAGGGCCAAAGTTCAAACTAGAGTTCCAGTATCTGCGATCACGTGGTGTGGTGAACATAGAGGGGCTAAAGTGAAGTTATAGCCAGGATGTATCACTTACTGTCCCTGTGCTCACGTGGCAGCTGAACTGTATAAACAGCTTATTTTATTTTCTAGGTAAATAGCCTACTGTGATACTGTGTGATTACAGATGCAGTTTTACTGGGTTTGGAAACTAAGAGCAAGCTGGAGAGCTGTAAGATAAACTAATATATATAACCACTCACACTCTGCAAGAAATCATATTCAAAGTAAGCTCCGTAACACAGGAATACTTTGAAGTCTGATTTGGCATCATGAAATGCTATAGTGAATGAACAAATGCTGATGGGCTGCCATCAGTGTTGCAGTAAAATAACTGTAATTAGGGGGGAAACAAATAATAAAAAAGCCTAACTGTATTTAGCAGTTTGTTTATTGTCAGCAGTAGGATGTATACTCCCCTAACAGATTTAGAAACTGCAGTGATAGGTGGTGATTTGTGTTGCTGCCAACATCATTCCCTTATATTAGGATGATCTTGACAGGTACTTGCAATTGTTCTCCAGAGATGGCTTCTCTCAGTTATGAGACTATCCCAGCTGTATTGAGTCAACTATGTGCAATATAATCATTAAGATGGTGTGGGATCTCCAGGCAATTAGTAAATCAGGTTTGTTGTCCACTATGCCCCATTCCATTAAATGCCCACCCTGTTGTATGTTTTCCCATGGTGTCTTCTATCCTGTGCAGTTAGAAGGTAACAGCTTCTTCACCAGACTGTGTCCTGGGAATGTTTGGGGCAGGGAAGGCATCTTCCTGTACCAGTACTAAAGGTTGAAGAAATAGTGGTAAGTTTACTGCTTCTTCCAGTTAACTTGTGAGCTCAGTCCTTTGGTTGCTTGCAGGTGCTGGTGGTGATTTTTAAATGAACTCAACCTCAGGAACAAGAAACAACATTGCATGAGAACTTTATGCAGTTGTGATAGCTTCAGATTTAGTATGAACTGGTATCAGGCATCAGTCAGGAAAACCCTCCGTTTGCATGCAGCACCCTAGCAGCATGTGAGTAATCTGGCAGCTGTGAGGGCAGAAGCTGGTAGTGGTCCAAACTGACAACAACTGACTTCTAGCATGATCCTGGATTTCAAAGCAACATGACCTGAAAAACACCTGTTTCCTGCTTTTGAGAAGTAGCTGAGTAAAATCTCTGCTAATCTCTAAGCATAAATCCAGCTCTTCTGATTCTGCCTGGCTATGCTATAGCTGCAAAAAGATTAAAATTACTTTTAAGGGGACACAAGAATATAGGCATGTGAGGAAAACATGAGCAAGTTACAAACAGGTTCATAACTAGTTTAATAAAGCAGTTGTCTTTAGCTTTCATATGACAGCAGAGCAATGGCTCAGGAGGAAGAAAGCCTGGGGAACTGATGCTCAGGGACTTCAGGGGAAGCAATTCTGTGTGACTCTTCAATCCTATATAAGACCAGCCAACCAGTAACTCACAGCTGGGGGAGTGCTGGCTATTGCAGTGGTCTGCAGTAACTTTTTGCTGATGAGTTTAGAGTCGGGTAAGTGTTCCCGTTCTGTGCTTCAGTCTTACTACTTATTGTTTAGCAGTGCCTTATGACAAGGTTATGTTATGTTATTTGGTAATGAAACATGATGGTTGGGAAATAGCTTGGGGCTTGAGTTATGGGGCTGTCTTTGGGCAATATGTAACTTGTTGATGTAACTTTGATAGTAAATTGGAAAGAAGAGAGCCTGACAGCTGAAGTAACCTGCTCCTTTAGCTATGTAATTTGTAGGATTGTCTTGAATGGCAATGCACTCTGCTGTCTGATGCTCTAACTTGCTACAAATTGTACAGAACTACAGTTTGGCTGAGATATCAAAATAAAACCAAAATGGCTGTGTTCAGGAAGCTAACACTTTAATACCACTAACCTCAAAATCATGCTTTTCCCTAAAACTTATTTTTATGAACTTTGCTAACAGTTCTGTACTAACAAGTTATCTGCATGAAATTTTCCATACTTCAGTGGCTTTGGCTGGAAGAGTTAATTTTCTTCATAGTAGCTCTGTGGTGCTATGTTTTGGATTTCTGACAATGTTGATAACACTGTTTTAGTTACTGCTGAACAGTGCTTACACAGTGTCAAGGTTTTCCTGTTTCTCTTGCTGTTCTGGTGAGTAGGCTGGGGGTGCACAGAAGTGGGAAGGGGACAGTCGGAACAGCTGAACCAAACTGACCAAAGGGATATTATACATGGGATCAAGTTGTGCTCAGCAATAAAAGCCAGGGGAAGGGAGAAGGAAGGACATTTAGAGTTATGGCATTTGGCTTCCCAAGTAACTTAGGTACGATGAAGCCCTGCTTTCCTGGAAATGGCTGGACATTTGCCTGCTGATGGGAAGTAGTGAATGGGTTCTTTATTTTGCTTTGCTTGTGCCTGCAGCTTTTGCTTTACCTATTAAACTGTATCTAAACCCATGAGTTTTCTCACTCCTTCTGATTTGTGCCCCCATACCACTGGGGGACAGTGAGTGAGCAGCTGTGTGGGGACTCAGGGCTAACCCACAACCCTGACTCCCTTTCAAGTTTCAAGGATCTTTAATAATAATCTTAGATCTCTTCAGTAAAAGCATGGGTTCCCCTACTGAAATAGTTACTTGTAGTTAATAATAGAGAGCAACTCTTTACTCCAAATTTTTCAAAAATTTGGCCTTACTCCTCAGCCTGTCTTAACTTTGAGTTATAGATGGAATCTTGAAGTGTATTTTTGTTTTAAGGAGTGCAATCCAGGAATGCTGTTGAATGGCACCACTTCAAGTGAGGTACTGAATTAACTTGCAGTCCCTTTGTTTCTCAAGACAAATCTTTTTGTGAATATAAAGACAAAGGTGGAGTAGCTAATACCTGTAAATACATCTAATGTGATTTATAACTTTCCAGTCTTCTACAGGCCTACTGGGTGCTCCTGCGGCAGCAAGAAGGTTGCTGTTGGGCTGGAGACATACACTACTTAAAACTTCCCTGGAAAGCACACCTGTGAACATGGGAGTTAAACTCAGTAAGGAGCCCTTCAATGTGGTTTACAAAAAACCAATAGCCAAGCAGGTGGAAGAAGTTCCAGAGACTGCTGCAACACATCCTTATAAGCCTGAGGACTTCCAGGGTACTGCCAAAGAGCTGGCTAAGGAAACTTCTAAGCATGTTCAGGTTTCTGCAGATGCAAGAAAAAGATTGTAAAAGTGATCAAGAGCGTGTACTCTGAGCATGCTCTATAAAACTGTTCTGTTGGCCTGAGACATGCAGGCTGTATTTGTGCTCTGTTTCTATTACAGGCCATGCAGGGGTGGAAGGCTGGAGCTTGTTTCAACTGCTTCATGTTCCTGCAGACTGAAGATGGGGATCATACCATGCAGTCTCAGTATTTGGCTTGCCATGCTTGTTTAATATACTGACTTCTTGGAAGACAAGGGAGGGGTGTCTACAGCAACTGAAATCTTTTTGTCTACTAACAGGGTGAACTTTTCCTTAGAAATGTTGTCCTTCTGTACAGTGCATACTGAGGTACTTAATGGACAATGGCAGGTATTCCCATCTTGCTTGGTAATGGCCTTACTGACATCTTCTGACTGTACTGGATGATTTCCAGTGGCTTGATACCTCTTCCTAGCAGATGTGTATCTTTACACTGAATCTGGTCAGTCCCTGTATTTACAGGAATAACTCTACCTTCTGGGAAATTGTATCAGTGTTAGAAGCTCTGTTACAATCCGAAGATGACAGTTTAAAATGAGTACTTTCTGTGCAGTATTTCAAAGCATCAGTTCCTTAATGCATCAAGACCTGTACTACTGAGACTTGGCTAAAGACACTTAAATGATTCTACAGATCTTGCAACTTTAGTGTAAATGAAGCTGTTTCAAAGCTATAGTTAGACTCAGTACAATGAAGACAAATGCAGGACCTGAAGAAACCTGAGCTCTGTAGTGGGCATTCTGTAACATGGATGTCAGGTTGAAAACACTCAATTATTACTGAAGTAATTTTTCCTGTAATGTTGTAACTAGACTTAAGGGGCCTCACTGGATAACAGCTGGGCTGGGGAAAAGACTTACTAGCCTAAAACCCAAGGTAATGTAACTGTCCTGCAGTTACTGTGGTCTGAGTTTGTAGTGACCAAACCACAAAGTCCTTGGCCATAAGTGTAATAAGGTGAAAAGAGGCCTTGCTCTCTAATTGAGGTTGTCCGACTGATGTTTTGAAATTGACTTGAAAAGGAAATTGAGATGTATGCAACATGAGTCTTCAAAGCATTTCTAAACATGTGCTCTCTCCTCTGAAGCTTCACTTGGGTTGAAAGCAGCTTCATTATTTTTTAATCTTTCACTTACCATGCTGTTGTCTCAAGCTGTTTGATCTATCTTTGTTTTTGCTAACCCTGTTTCTGCTCAGTCCAGTACATATTTAGGTGGAGGATGTAATTTAAGGTGCCTGGAGCAAAAGCATCTTTCACCCATGTCAATGGTCTAGAGAGATTATGTTCCTTTCTCCTGCTGCTTTTTCTTCCAGTCTAGGCTTCAAAGCAGCTGGTGCTCGATGTATTTGAGTTACAGCCATACTCAGTTCTTCCATATGCCTGTATGGAATGCTCGCTTCCAGCGCATATTGCTGTAAGGAGGAATATGGGTGGCCTGACAAAAGGGCAATGCTCTAGGCAATATGCTTTACTAGTTCCTGGAACAGTCTTAAGTGAGCTAGCTTGGCTTACCTGTGTGCAAAACATCTGGAGAAACTAATAGTCTTTAAAGAAGAGTGAGAACAAGGTTGACAAGAGCAACATTGAATATAAAACGCATAATTGTTCTCTTAGTGTGAATGGAGAGCTCAAGTGCTAAGTTCATGCTGGGCAGACTGGTGAAGACTGGGCTGAGGCTAGCAATGGGCCTTGATTTGCAGTTACAGAGGAAGAAATAGCTTAATTTATTTGGGAGGCTCTGGAATATTGGTTATGGTACTAAATCCAGTATGCATGCACACAGTGAGGGAGGAGGCTGAGAAAAGGGGTGGGAATTGGGAGCTGATACTCTGCTGATGCATTCTCTTCACTGTGCCATGGGTACCTGGTTGATCGCCATGGCGGGGGATTCTGCTGCAGTTCACTGGTAGGTGACGAGGTCCTGCTTGGGGATATCAGATTGATCTGTAGCTGTAATGTGCTGTTGTAGCAGCTCTGCTTTCAGGTGGCAGTAGGCTTGAATTTTGACAGGTTCTGTCAGTGGGCAAAGCAGAGGCAAAGCACTGTTCAGCCAGTAACCTGGGCCACGTGCCTCCTGGGCGCATTTGTGCAACTGTCTGAGCAGTGTGGGCCAGGGAGTGCTCAGACGCATGCATGCATCCCCTTAAAGTTGGTCTGTCAAGTCAAATAATTAAACTTTTACAGGACAAGTGTAACAATCTCTATCACAGGAAGCGTGCATACTTTTTCCAGTGCTGTAAATGCAAAAATATCCACAAAGGCTAAGGGAACAAGACTACTTGCTGCTTTCCTTTTACTGTTTTAATGTGCTTTGTCAAGAGTCATAAACCAATGTTATTTAAAATGTTACAGATCTAAAGATATTTTTACAGATGTCATTTAATGACATTGCATGTGATGCAGTAAGGAATGGTGTGAGGTGGAACTGACTTAACAGAACTGATGTTCAGGGACACATGGAAGCTTTGGGCATGAGGTTTGTAGCTTGTCTTGATGCATGTTAAAATCCTGGAACAGTGTAATATTTAACTGCCTTGCGTTTAACTTAGTAGGTGACATGGTAGAGATCTGTTTGATAGCTAAAGTGTATGTTGTGCCACCTGCTAGTAAAACAATGAAGGGGAAATGTAATGCCTAGTGGTGTATTGCTGTAATTAAGCACCTGTCAAAATAAGTTGCTAAAGCAATTTTGATGTGGTGGTGTTAGAGAATTCTCATGCTGTTATTTACACCACGAAGTCCATGCTTAATTTAAAAAATATTTGCACTATCCAGTCTTGTGTAACAGAATGCTAACTTGTATGAAGAAGTACATAATCTTTCCTATTAAATTGGGGATCTCAATACTATGGTTCTGAGTCTCCAGGCACAAATATAAGGGCTTCTGTGACCATCTGAATGCTTTGGATACCCCATGGGGAATCTGTGTGCAATTTCCTTTATAATTCTATGAAATGGCTGGCTTAGAATATTTAAGCTTGGTGCACTTAACTCCCTCTTTCCCTCTCCAGATCAGTCTTGAGTGTAACAATATAAATAACTGTTTGACCAGCTTTTCCGCACTTCTGCCTTCCCTACAGGAACCAGACAATTTCTGCTTTTTCACAAGTAGCTCAGGTGTGACTGTTAATGAAATTCTCTTTATCTGTGGGTGAAAAAATATTCTTGATTTATTCAGAAGCTGCTTTGTGTCAGCTGAGACTGTCTCCTATGTTAAATGCACTTAAGATCTTATAGCTGATTCCACATCTGGGTATGTTGCTGCTGTGGTCCTGAAAGCACTGGGAACAAACACAGTAGTAAAGGAAGATTTTTGTCCTCTGAGATCCAACATTTCGTAAAACTGCTTTATTGGTCACTGCAGTAGGCAGTCTCTTATGTGAACCTGAGACTACTTTAAAATCAAGGAAATGAAGATGAGCTTCTGACAGGCTGAAGAGGAGACTATGGAAGTCCAGCATGCTGCAGGGAACAAAAATGTGAATGCCAAGGCTCCTGGTGCTCAATGCCCCCCTGCCTGAAGACCATGAGCAAGGTGTGCTGCAAGACTGAAGACAGCACTCAGAAGCAGTCCAGTGCGATCAGATTGACAGCCTTAAACCTTGCTCTTGATGTAGGAGTGCAAAACCTGTCAGGCTGTTTTGTCCTTAAAAATAACAGATGCCCAAATGTGCTGTAGAAATGAAGTATATGTATTCATGTAAAATTCCATGGTATTCAGCAGTCAGCAGGGGAATAAAATTGTATGAAACTAATGACAGCTATGTATCTTCGCCTGCTTGCACATGCAGTTGCAATACATGACTATTTTGAAGTTACTAAATAGGTAACCATACTTTGTACATACACACTTGAGTATTTCTATTACATAGCATACATGTCCTGTTGATGCTTCTGTTGACAACCAAAGTTTTTGCCCTCAGTGCCAGGTGAAAGATGACTTCACTGCTTTAGCTACTTGCCCTAGTTTCGCTGTAACCTAATGTTTCAGACTGTTTTTGCATTCTTTGAGTATAAAGCATTATTTAGCTTTTACCATCTCTACCTGTCTTCTGTCTGTGGTGGTTAATACTATTCTCTTCTAGATATGGCCAAGCTTTACTTGTTCTCCCTGGTGGCAAGGCAGTCTACCTGTATAGTGAGAATGTGATCTCTTCCCCAAAGGGCAGCTTTTTTCAATTGTATAATACAATCATAGAATCACTTAGGTTGGAGAAGACCTCCAAGAGCATCAAGTCCACGTATTAACCCCGTACTGCAAAGCCTACCACTAACAGGTTTCTCATGCTGTTTTAGTTACACACCATACCTACGCTGCTCAACTTTAACTGTAGCTCTCATTAAAACAGTACCATGTAAAAGTATTTTGTTCCTCTTTTGTATTAGATACACAGGCTACATATCAAGTATGCAGCCAGTAGCACAGCTTGTGTCAGGTGGGGCAAGATGCAAGCTACTGCTATCAGGCATGCGCTGTGATCAGCGATGTATTTGCAAGAAGACTGATATTATCCAAGTAAAGTCAACCAAAGAAGGTAAAGGAGGAGAACAGGCAACTTTGATCTCAGGCTTAGTAGCTTGTTCACCCAGTTATGACAATACTTTCTTCCAGACTGGGCCTGATGAAACAGGTTTTACTGAACTTAGTGACTGGCCCAAACATCTACTGTCATGCTTACAGGTGGTAAAAGTCACGAGAAAATCACTGAAAGCAGACTAAGCACTCTCTTAGAGGCAGTGAAAACTGAAATAATTAGAACCTGCCAAAATCTTAGAAAATCTTAGATTTTTCTCTCATATTTACCTAACATGTCCCAGTCCTCTAATCAAGATTGAAGATGAGCCATAAAGAAAAAGCCTTTTATGTCTGTTATTTCAGTTGCTATTTGGTGTTAATGGGATACATTGCGTAGTATCGATACATCAACACAGTGACTAAAGTTATATCATCAATGCACTTACTACCAGTAATATTCCACACCCTGTGCTGACTTTGACCTGTGTGATGCCTGCTCCTTCAGAAATGACATCAGTGTCACACTGTGGAGGTAGAAAAACATGCTATGAGGAGGAAGAATTTCTGCCCACCCTGAGGAAATCCATGACAGTTTGAGTGATGGTCAGGCAAACCTGTAAAAGAGAGAGGCTGTTCTGAGAAACAAGGGGGAAGAAGAGAGAAGCAACCCTGTACTTTATAGAGCCCAGTCAGGTTCACTCTTGGAGTGTTTCTATTCTTCACTAAGCAAATGTACTAAGAAAAAAACATGAAAGTATGTCAGGAAGAGTCCTATAAAAGCCCCAAGAGTGCCCTGCGTCCGCTTAGTAAAGATATGTTATTCAGGTAGGTTCTCCAAGGACACGACTAACACTGAAGACACAGATTTGATCTTTTTGTTTGTTTGTTTGAGGTTTTTGTTTTGTTTTAGGAAAGATTCCAAGCTGACTGAAAATGCAGCAATAACCCCGATTTCAAACTTTCTGAGCACTGAGGTGAAGAGAAGCCCTCAAATGACTTACACCTGTCTGCACTCACAACTACTGAGTCACAAAATGCGGGGACCTCTTTAGGAAATATAAACATCCAGAAGAACAACTTTTCCCTGAAAAACCCTGCATCATCTGCTGGGTCTTTAGTATAATGACTCTCACTACTCTTGTGTCTGCTTCTGTTATTCCAAAGAGTTGGCCCTTCCATTTCATACAGGCATCATCCTTGTGCGAGTATTTCTGAGCCTAATAATGATGCAAGTGAGAAGACCAGCTTAAAGGATGCTCAAGCCCATTTTCACTGTAGCAAAGCCAACAACACCTCAGAACTCACCCCCTCTGAAGATGGCAGGGCAGATGGAGCCGAGGAAAAGCCCAAACTGCCCAACACAGTCTGCTCTTTGAAAACCACTCTTTTGAGTATGCCTCTGTCTTGTCTTGCTTGACAACAGCATGTTGTTACAGCACATTGCTAGTGATCACTCATTTGCAAAAAACAGAAGCCGCATTTTATTTTTACTTTACCTTCTGATAAAAAACACAAAATTGCCAGTAAAATACCTTCAGCTGTAAAATAAAGGAGGTAACCATAACAGCTGTTCCCAGAAGGGAATGAGAATGGAAGGGAACTCAGTATTCAGGGAATCGCTGCCAAAGGAGCTGGGGGAAGCGGTTTTGTGTGGCCCCTCGTACTATTTAAGTTGAGCTTGAGGTCCAAAGGATATCTGGGAGGTTTTTTTTGTTGTGTTCTGTTGTTTTTATTTGTTATAGGCTGGTAAGTTACCATTTTAATCTAAGATTTGGTATGTTTCTTCAAGTCTTTAGATTTAAGGAAGTTAATTATGGTGTCTGCTGTTAGAAGAAATGCATTGGGGAAATCAGTGAGTCTGAAGAGGTTGAGATCGCCTTGTGTGGCTTTCAGATAACTATGGGTTCTAAATTGTATGCTGGTCTGTTTGCTTGTTTGTTTGTTTTCAAATGCTGAAAGTGTTATTGAAAACTTGAGGCTCCTTCTAATGTGTTCACTGGTTTAATTTCCAATTACATGCTTGGAGGTTATACTTGTGTATTGAGAAGGCTTCCTGGTCTGTTTTCCTCTTTGTTTACTTCTAAACAAGTGCAAATGTAAGAACTTAAAAAAAGCCATATGACTACTGGGAATGTTGGATTTAAGGAAAAAAAAGTGTTTTGGCTTCAGTGGGAAGTGAAAAAATATGCTTGAAGTTCAGAAATCTTCTAGTGCTTAAGGGTACTTTGCTGAACTTAGTGTTCTGCAGTTTCTTATTTTTCTAATGGTTCTTGTAAATACCATACTGTGCATCTGGTGGAAAGGCTGGATGCCTGCTTTTAGGCTGCAAAACACAGTGCTCCAAAATATATGGGCCTTGGTGCAAGATATAGTTAATGGATTATAGCGTGGCTGTGTTGTCTTGGTCAGCCCACAGTCTGACACTTTTTCTTTGTACTGGCCATGGAAAAAAAAAACAAGCCCATGTAGCTTCAACCGGGGGGGGGAAAAAGACTTTCCTCTGTGGAGACTAACAGAGGTTACAGTTAGTTATAATTATAGTTAGAGTGTATAGTTAGCCTTTCATCCTTAACAAAGACTTTCCTTGGCTGGTTATCTTCCCTTTATTCCTAAGCTTCCCTTGGAGCTCTAGCTGAAAGTATAAGCTCAGATTCCCCTTCAAGCTGAAGGAGTTGCTACTGCAAGCAAGCTGCATCTGAACTATGTTACTCAATGGAATTAACACTAGGTATTACTCAGTGGTGACTGCAACCTTGCAATTAATAAACATGCCTGGCTGACTGACGTGAATCCTTGATTAAGTGCAGAGGCATGATGCACTTGAACTGTGTTAGCACTGCAGATCTCTTATCATTAAGCTCACTATGATTGGATAAGTATCATCACAGCAGAAGTGACAAATGTACCATTAAACAAAGTGCGCCAGGAAGACATCCTCTGGTGTACAGAAACTGCGTTCAGCTTCTCATGTAAAGGGAGATCTGCCCTGTCATGCAGGACTTTAGAATCTCTCTACTGCAAGCGTACAGACCTCTGTAGGAGCTAAGCCAACAAGCCTTTGGTGTACAAAATGCTGTTGTGAAACAGTTCTTGTTTCTTGCAGGTTCTCCTGAATGACAACATGGGGAGCAATTTCTGCAAGCAGATCTGCTGTGGGACTTGTGGAAGATGTCAGAAGCAGGAGGAAGCAAATGAAGAGACCAGTGAGACCAAGCCAATTTTGCAGACCTCAGGGGACACATCAGTATGTACTGATAAGCAGCCTTCCACACCAGCCCTGAAAGCTTCTGAACAAGGCTCTGAAGAGGTGCAGGCACTGTGCTGGGACCAACAACTGTCGGCTGATGCTGCAGAGCAGAGCACAGAGACCTGCTCTCCTAGAGATCCCATGGGAATGACTGAGGGATGGAAGGCAGCCTGGGGCTCCACGGATTTCTTGGTGGCATCTGCAGACAGGGAGACCAAAGGAGAAGTTGAAGTCTTAACTCAATTACAAAACCAGCAAGAAAGAGAGAAAGCATCCAATATGGAAGAGAAAATAAAACCTGTTCCCCATGCTTCTGAAGCCCAGCTGGTTATGCATGCAGCTCAGGATGTGAAGCTTGCTGCAGGTATAGGACTCATGAAAATCACAGGAGAAACTGCAGCTGGCCAAGACTGTGAGATCAAGCCTCCCACAGAGACTGAGGGTCTTATAGGAAGGAACTTGCCTCTGTATGCTGTGCAGAAGACGGCAAAGGAGACTGAGACCTGCCCTCCTGCTGAGCACATAGAGGAGACAGATAGGGCTAGACTTGCTGAAGAAAGTCCTCGATCCACTGAGAGTGCCAGGATTATGTGTCTTGTAGAGACAGCTTATCTACTGAGCGTGCAGGCTACACAGGAGAGTAAAAAGACGGTGGATCCTTCAGAAGTCGTAGTAAATGGTATGGCTGAAACGCACTCTACTTCTGCAATGCCTCAGGAGACCCTGTATCCAGGAGGGGAATCTCTAGAGCCAGCAAACCAGCTGCTCGACTTCTTACAGCAAGAGACACAGTCTAGTGTGCCAACTGCACCAGAGATGCAGAGCCTAAGTTGTGCAGAACCTGCTGAACTGAGTGAGGTCTTATGCCAGTCGAGTGACCAAGATCGGAGAGTTCTCAGTGATCTGGTGGAAGGTGAGGAGAACAGGGAATGTGATCCAGAAATTCCAGCAGGTGAGGAAGAGCCACAGCAGCGGATTGTGCAACAAACAACTCAGCTTCCAGAGGAACCACTAGCTTGCATTCAGATGCCTGTGAAGGAAGAAGCAGAGTTCCTCAACAGGGCACCCTTACTGTCTGAAGTGTTTGAAGGGAGTGGAGGAGAGAGACAGGTTGAAAATGCTGAAGCTTAAGAGAACTGAGGATCAAATGGATTGGTGTCCAGTGGCAAAGATGATGTACCTGCCTCTAAGAATTTCAGTTAAAAGAAGCAATTAACTAACTCAGACTGTTGAACCTTGGATTTTGTGAAGAGTGTCTTGGACTTTAGAGGTTTTTTTTGTTGTTAAGCAGATGTGAGGTATGCAGTAGACTTTTCCAGTTATTCTCCTGAATTATAGCTCAGTCATACTTCTGTTTCTTCCTTTTTTTTTTTTCAGTAGCTGATTCTTCAGCTGATTCTTCTCTCATGCCTTACTGGGAGAGAAGTGATTCACTTTAACTGTGGTTTCACTAAAGTAATGCTGGGCACTGCATTTCCCCCAGTGTGGTATGGTGATATGAGGTTTCACCTTGCAGTCTTGGAAGAGCTGGCAACAAAATAGACAAATGCTTCTCTAATCTAGCCCAGTCAAGTATTTTCTGTGAGGCTAACAGCCGCTTCCATTGCTACCTCTAAATAATCAAATATTTCAACTACCTCCTTGAATACTTCTCTTACACAACTGATGGTCACTGCCATATTGTCAATATAGGACAAATATTTTCACAAGAAGTCAGTGAAGTACAAGTTCTAGTTTGTTCTTTGTATTTCTTGTAGTAATGGAATTGTTCCTGTGATCCATACTCTGTTTATGCAGAAGTTAAAAAAGAAAAAAATGTAGTCTTGACCAGAATGCATAAGTCAGTGTATTGTAGTTTAAATCTACTGACTTTTAATGTTCATAACTTTATAGTATCAATAAAATGTTTTAAGATCACTGCAAAAACATGCTGTATGTGTTTTAATTGTTGAGCCTTTTTTAAAAAAAAAAAAGGCTCAGAATGTGACTGAACTACTCTGCGTTCTTCTCTATGTACTTCAAGGGATAAGTGGTGACAGACTCTTTTTAAGATGTCCTAACAAACTCTGACCATATGGAATAAAGTGCCCAGATGCATATGTGGGAGGCAGGGTATGAAGGTGTGCTAGAATTTCTAGATTTTATAATGTGCCTGAGCCTCAGGACATTAAAGGATGCCAGGGAAAAAAAACCTGAAAGGCAAAATATCTTGGTGACTTCATCTGTTTTGCTTGCATGTAGCTGAAAGCTGAGGAGTTGAGAACTACATGTTTCAAGTTATGCTGGATGTTGGGGATAACTCAATGCTTTGAGGAAACTGCTTTGGGAAAGGAATAGGCTTTCTTAAACCCTTTGACCTCCTTTCTTCCAACTGCACGTAGGCTGACAAAGCATCTTATATGTCAGACTTGCCAAACACATCTTCCTTCACTTATGAGTCCATATGCTGCAAAGAAAGAGACACTTGTAATATTTTTCTATTATTTACAAGGCTGGTCTAAGTCAGTAAACCATTCTTGTTGCTTAGGTGGACAGTTCTCTACAGTGATGCTGAACAAGGGGCTTCTTGGACCTAGAAGCAGGAAACCATTAAATAAACACACTTTGCAAAGCCTACTGAAAGCTTAACTTCTTAAACTTGCTTGTCTTACTTGATTTGTTCTGCCAGAAGTCATATAGTCTTCACTGCTAAAGCTTGTTTCTGGGGGCTGCTTAGCAGGGAACTGGGTGTGTTAACTCCTCTTTTTCCCCTCAAACTTGCCTCAGTAACATAAAGCTTCACTGCAGGCAGGAGAGAGGCTTGAACAAGTAATCCCAAGAGAAATTAAACTCAATCACGTTTATGCCTGCCTATGGGTTGATGAGTTAATTCTGTTAAGCAGGGGTATAAGAAGTAACTGTGCTATAGGAAATGTTTCCTAACCATTGGAAGGCTTAGGCACGTGGTTCCTTAGTCTGGAATTAAGGGCAAGGCAGACATTTTACGAACTTTATGAACTATCTGGAAAAGCTAAGCATTGGTATCCAAACCATGCTGCAGAGCTTGGTGTCTGAAAGCCCCTTCTCACTCTTTGACAAGACGATTTTTCAAACGTAGCCTGTCATTCTCTTGTAATGTCAGCTGAATGACGAATGAGAGATGCCGCTGGGCAGATCGTCCATTGTATCTAGATGCCACAGTTAATGTACTGAGAGGCCCTGCCATGTGCATAGGAAGGGACAGTTCTAGTAAGAGGGAGCAGCTTGAACACTGTGCAATCAAAAAACCCAACACAAAGATCAGTGTTCTGAACTGACTGCAGCACGCCCTTTGTAAGTGATGATGCCATCTACAAGGCTTTGTAACAGCCCTGTTCTACAGCATTCAATCATGCAACTCAGTTCTGAGCTGACATTTGAGCCAAGCTCTTCTTAAGGTCTATGCTTTTTTTTTTTTTTTAAATTGTCAGAGAATCAAATGTATGTTTTTTTAGAGCCGCCCTTTTAAATGCATCATAGTAGCAGAGACCAGAAAAGGCTTTTGGAACAAATCCTAAATCTAGCCAAGAGGGAAGATGTGATTGCTCTGACAGTTTCTTTCCTCCCCTCCTATGTGTCACATTGCCACCTTCTGTAGTGTCTTACATGCAAGAGATTTTCTGGATTGTTTCAAATAGGTGTAAGTTGGACTTTGTTATTGGAATGTCTCTGTTTTTCACAACACTATAATTGTAAGGAAAAAAAAAATTATACTTTGAATTTCAGAAAGATTCTAACCACCTAGTGAAGAGCTGATAACTAAGCATTTTCCCGTCACACAGAATAATGAAATAAGTATCCACCAACAGTTGTAGCCAGGAGTAATTTTTCTTCTCACTTAAAATCAACAAATTAACTCAAAAGTTCTTGCAGCATTTTCAAAACAAGGGTGAACTGTGGATGCATCATTTCCTTGCAGCCACCTTGTTTTGCAAAGCACCTGTGTGTATTGTGTAGACTTGCAGCCCTAGAGGGACCGGAGTTTTACAGCCACTGATCTGTGACAGTCCCTACATATTTTCATCTGTGTATCTCACAAACTGAAATCACGGATTAAGTTTATGCATTAATGGGCAGAAGTTTCCAGTAGTCAAAGAAACCATAAACTATGTATTTCCGTTCCACTGAAGCCCAACAGAAAATATATAAATGGCTTTTGAAAAGCTGTTGGGGAAAAAAAAAAACCATGTTAAGTGAAACTCTTACAACTGATGCAACGATGTGATCGGTGCAGCCACTGAGATATGGAGGCCTGGTTTTTATTGTGTGGAGCAGATGTTGGACCACATTTAAAAGGCAAGATACGGACATTGTCCTGTAATGGTCTCAGAACAGGCTGCGTGCATGGAATTACCTCGTCAAAAGCTCCTCCTGCATTTCTGAATCAAGGGAATTTGTAGCTAGACAAAGTATAGGATGCTGAACCAGATTTGCCTTCAAAAGATGTAGGTTCATTTAAAAAAAATAAAAATAGCCTGGAGTCCAACTATTTTGATCTTTTTCATCCTGCTCCGATCAGTGTAAATATACACTGTTAGCAGTGTATATTTAGAATCCACCTTTGCATTCATGTCTCTGGGATTAGTTTGCTTTTACTGGATGTTTGCTTTTGTGTTTTGCCCATGTGACCTATTTAGCGTTACAACTCCCAGTCAGTAAACATAACTACAGTGATACGGTAATGTTAACGCCAACAGAGGGTTATCAGCTGTGGCTGGAAACATTAAAATAATCTGTAGCCACTGTAAAATAGCTATTTGCATGACTCAATCAGTTGAAGACAGCACAAAAGTGGTAAGGTGGATAATTTTTCATCCCTAACTGCCCAGTCTAAAATAATACTGGAAACTACAGGTTCACTAACATAATTTGAACATTAAAGCACTGACTGCCTTCAGTACGCCTGTTATTCTGTTACTGCACATTGCAAGTTATAAATAGTGGTCAGTTTTCATTGTTCATGACTGCACTGTTTTAATCTTTAGTTTTAGTTTTAGTAGTCAATGCCAATTACCAAACGACAACAACCAAACAAATCACATATCAGCTGCGTTTAGGAAGTACAGCCATATGCTGTCTCCAATGGCTATGAAAAGGCTGGGAAAAACAGTAAGAAAAAAAAAGTAAAGGGACTTCAGAACCTGCTGGAACTAAAATTGAGAGCCAAAGGGGGAAGAGATTGAGTGTGACCACCTCCTCCTATTTAAGACCAAATTGGTGTGTTTGTGTTGCAGGTGGTGGGTGCTTAGTGGGAGGATTGTGGAGTTGTGTTGGTAAGGGGGCTGTGGGCTCCTGGGCAAAGGGGTGATTACTGTGTGTGTTGTGCTAGGAGTCTATCAGCTGGTATGCTGTTTGACTTTTTTTTGTATGAGTTCTTTCTTCCCTTTTATGTGAACTCTTACAGCCTGGGTCTCTTTATGTAAAACTAGTTTTATTTGTTCTCAACTTGTGTAACAGCAGGCCTTGCTGCTCAGTTTTCAAGATTTACCTTTGTGCTGGGAGATGTTCTTTTATTTCTTGGTTTGCTTTGTGCCTCTTGCAGGTGGTTAATCTTTTCTTAATGGTCTTATCAAGGAATAAGCCATGCTGTGTCTTGTGGACTTCAAATTCATGTGTAACCTCTTTCTTTTTTTCTTGCCTGCCTTGCTTCTCCCCCCTCAAGCCCTTATCTACTACTACTAGTCTAAACACTTCCTCGACTGGACTGACTCCAGCCTACCAAACTTGGCAGCTTTGCTATACAAGCCTGTAGTATAACAGAACCCTACCGGCACTGCGGCAATCCTGCTGAAAGCTAACTAACAGCAGTACCTGCGTGGCTGCTTGGCTCCTAGAAGCTTAGAAAGAACTGCAATTGTTTCTCAGAGTGGTCTGGCTTGATTCACAGGTAGCCTCTTTTTCTCCCTTTTTTCTCAGACTGTAATTTCTTTAAAGATCATCTCTGTGCTTCACCCCTCCCACTCATGTGCAACTCCACCTGTACTTAGCTTGCTTCTGTAGCCTCTGACAATGCTCTCCAGCTAGCATTATGTGAGAACATGACAATTAATGTCCACAAATGGATGTGAGCTAATAAATATCCATGTCTTTCAGGTGTGAAGTTACTTCTTTGAGAGACACAGAGTTTCCTGCTCATCTTCAGGCAGTGTGCAACTACTAGCTGGGTGGCATCACCTCCAGAAGGCAGCCATTAACTGGTCTGTTCCCTTCAGCTCTGGCAATGGGTGGTATTTTTGGCAAGAACAAGAAGCTCTGTGTGTTTCCTAGGAAAACTGATTTTCGTAAGGCCAAGGGAAAAAAGACATCGGAGACTGCACGTATGTCCCGTGATGCTTCAACATGGACTGGAGAGAACCATTTTTATTCAGCACGTATAGGAAGGATCCCAAAAGGCCCTGAACCTTCTCTTGCAGAATCAGATTTGGATATTCCTGAAGGTGAACCTGCTGCCCAAGCTAAAAGGGACACAAGAGATCAGGCTGCATCTCTGCATGCACAACATACTGAGGCCCCACTTAGTGTCTCTGCTAGAGATGCACAAGATGGTGAGGTGCCACAGGACCCTGAGGCCAAACCTGGCACAGAGGTGATGCAGCATCAGGAACTTCTTGAACAGGCAAAACAAGAAGCCCAGTCTGCCAGAAGAAGCCTACAAGACATTGCTGAAACTCAAGCTGCTGAGCATCCTGCTGGAGGCTGTATACCCAGTGAGCAACTCAGCTGTGAGGATCACGAAGCGAGATCTCCTACGCAGACTACTGTAAAGGTTGAAGTCCACATGTGTGCAGAAGTCCAAGGTGGACCCACTGAAGTTCAGCCTGCTATAGTGGAGTCTGGGCTTCTGTGTCATGCAGAACAAGATGCTACAGTTAAATGTGTTTCAGAGGAAACTTGTGAGGGCAAGACTCATCAGGAAGTGCCTGTGGAGAAGGCAGCTGAGCCCCCAGATGCTTTGTGTACCATGGGGGAGTCAGAGCTGCCTTTGAAGAGCACAGAGACAAGAGAGGACATCACAAATGTGCAGAGATCTGCAGAAAAGCAGGCAGTAGAAGAGAAAGCATGCTGTGCTCCTAAAGCCCCACCTGATCTCCAGCTGGAACAAGATACAGAGGTTCTTATTACTGAGTCTGTGGAAGAAAATGCTTTTGAATCACAGCAAGCTGAAGAAATGGCCGAGGCTGGTGATGACGGGCAAACATCAAAAGAGATTCCATGCTGTCTGGCAGAAACCCAGACTGCTGTGCAGGATAACGAGATGATTAAGGCTAGCAATGGGGGACAACCAGCCTGCTGCAGAGGAGAGCTGGAAGAGCACATGAAATCTGGTGCAGCAGCCACTGAGCAGACTGAAGGTTTGTCTGCCGCGAAGTAATGAATCTGCTGCCTTGACCCTGCAAGGAGCCAAGATGCACAAGTACTCAGTGGGTGGCTGTACCCTAAAGGGTACAGAAGGGCAGGGTGCTTGAAAAGCCTGTGTTAAAAAGTGGTCCTAAACTTCAAGCTGGTGTATAGCCTTCCGCAGGTGGCACCAAGTCCCTTCCTTCATTCCCTAGTTTTGGGGGGGGTGGTGGGAGGTGATGGGATATGATCAAGTGTACCTCAGTAGAAAAGCATATTTAGGTAGATGACTTCCCTTTTTCTCCACAAGCACATATGCCCAGACTAGGGCTATATGCTTCATAATTCTCTCCCTCTGTGTGACTGCACAGGGTTAAGTCATCTTTAATAAACAAGCCAGATATATTAATTATACTTGTCTGTACACCCCACTGTCACTGTTTGAAACTATGTTGAAGTGCTGTGTGGATAGTGAAGTCTGTGCTGCAAACGGAATCAATAAATTGGCATATTTTAACACTTGTTAATATCAATTGCTGTTTTATTAATGGCCAGCTGCTCTGCGGTTTGTGCTAGTTGAATGGAGGGGAATGAGCCAGCAGAAGAGCCCTGTGGAAGTAGGTGTCTCCAGAGTGTAACCAACAAGACGCATTTCTGATGGTCATTTTGCTGCAAGTAATAAATGTCAGGCTACCACATACATGATGCTGGTCTCTAGTTATACAGCTCCTAAATGCAGGGGAGTCTTCCTGTCATACCTGATTAGTTGGGCAACTGCCACTGAACTTCAAAAATGACGTAGTACTGAAGGGAACCAGAAAAAAATATACATATATAGCCTAATTTCTTTCCCTCAGCTTCAACACAAAAAAGGGGTTTGCATCAAATTATTCTGCTAGAGCTCGTGGGGAATTATAAGTAAGTGTACTTGTACTAGACAGAAAGCTGGAGAACTACAATGTAAAGGAGAGTAAGATTAATCTTCCCTAAGGAAACCATTTCCAACTATTGCGTTCTTGTGTACTTCCTATAATAACAGTCTTCATAGGGATAAAAAAGATAGTTAAAGGCAAGTCAGGATATGAGGATTTTGATAGCGATGCATCTATTTAAAGGATGATTGGTTTTACTATCTTTATGTGCTTAATCACATCAGGAAGATAGTGTATCCTTAAGCATTTCTTTAAATCAAGGGATCAGGCTGGTGCAACATGAGTCTATCAGTTTAAGCCAGCTTTCCTTAAAATATTTTCCTTTATGACCAAATTTGAATGGAGACGCTGTTCGTGGAAATGTCTCTTTACTCTCACTTAGCACACAGCATGTTCCTTCCCCTTGGCTGTTACGTAAAATCCTGAAGGTACCTGCATCAGTTGATTACGTTGACAAGCTGCCCCGGGTTGGTTGCTTCTAACAAAACTGCTGCTGATGTTAGTCTGGAAGAATCCTCCTTACTTAGAATTTAGATTTAACAACTAGTGGATGGGTAGGCAGGCTCCTCCTTACCAATGCCAGGAGAGCAAGGAGGCCTGAGGAAATCACTGGAAAAGAAACAAACCTAGCAAAGAGGAACAGAAGCTTCTGTGCATGGTTCTGCCAGTCAGTATCTTAGATACTCAGATCAGCAACTATAATTAATTGCCAAGTATTTTCAAAAGTTAGTATCAATCATCTGCTCTCTGTTTTGCAGTTGCTGAGAAAACGAATGGGATGTTTGACAATGTGGCGCAAAGAAATGTAGAAAGCAGTGAAACACTCAAGAAGAGAATTATAGCTTTAGTGGAGATAAAGGAACATCTCTTCTTCTTATGCTGGGCAACTGTTAAAGAGCAGAAAGGAAGAAATTATGAGGGACAGATTAAGACACAAAGTAGATGCCATATACTCATGGCAAAGGATCATGGAAGCGATGGCAATGTACGATTCTTAGGGTGACTTTCTATCATGAGTTTAGGCAAGCATTTCAGAGAACTTGGACCAAAGATCTCCCTCTGGTTCTGGGAGAAATATATTTTTGCGTTCTTGCATTACAGAATCATTTATTTTCAAAACAAGCTTGTCTTTGTATTTTATGCTTGTGATTTAATTAATGCTTGCATATCACTACTCAACAGGGAGCCATGTGAGAGTGATTCAGCGACTCTTATTCCCATTATGACTGTTGGTAGTATGTAGCTGAGACTGAAGGTATCGGTTTAATCTAGAGTCACAGTAAAATGTATAATTATATGACACGGTTGCTGACAGACTGAAACAAACGGGTGACAGGGATCTATTTTCACCTCAAATGCTATCATACAGAATAATACCGCAGGCTATACTTTCACAAACGTTATTCCTAAATACAAGCCTACATCGCACTGCCCATCTACACCACGAGCTGTTAAATGATCACCAATTTACACAAACAATTGTGGCATATGCTTCATTTCAGTTTTACTTGAATCTTAGTATTTAAATCAAAATGCAAAATGAGAGCAAATCTGGGAAAGGAACCTACAATGTGAACCGTGATCATTCTGCTCCTGCTCTGAAAAAAGTAATCCTTCCTTTCTCAGAAAAATCCTGGCAGAAGGGAATAATCTTTCATGAGATGCATTACTGCAGGAATTTGGGGAAAGAAGTTTTTGCAGTGTCTTGTCTTCATTTACAACTAGCTGTATAAACATTCAGCAAAGTAAGTGTTGACTGATGGGTGGAGGGTGTCCAACGAAAAAAATGGTTCGTAACACGTTCTTTGGTAAACGAGAACAATGGCTGCAATTCCTCTTACAACACATCTGTTCCAGTCCCGATGCTTTCCCTGAGTCTTCGTCATACTCTTTCAGGTTTTTCAGATGTGCCCCAAAGTACTGTAAAGCTAAGCTTTACTCTCAGACACTTGAAATTGCATTGTCCTGGTTTAACACACCCTAAATTACACTTGGGGAAGATTTTGCTCTTGGAATTCTAATGGCTTTAATTGTATGTCAGAATTCTAATGGTGTGTCAGAAGAGACTCTGCGTCATTTCTGATATCCGCATTGCTTCTAATGTCAAAAATAATGTTTTTGCCTTTTTCATCTTGTAAAGTATTTGGGTGAAATGCTGAATACTGACGTTGCTGGCCTCAGAATGAAAGGTACTTGTCTCCTGATGATTTCTTTGCAAACCTTTTAATACTTACTGGGCTCACTGTATTCAAACTCTGCTGAAAATAAAGATGCAAGGCTAAACTTTCAAATGTGATTCCTGCGAGACAAATAGGACTTAAGTTATGAGAACACTTTAATGCTTTTAAAATCCTATTCCTACCCTTAAAAAAAAAAAGGATAGACCATTCTGTAACAGCAGAACAATTGTACCATCTAGCGCAGCACATCTATAAGCTGTCCATGACTCCACTTCATGAGCACTAAACTCTGCTTCATTGTCACTGATGAGTGAATGCAAGCTGTATCTTTTACTGCTGTTTGTCTCATCTTTTTAGGCAAGTTCGAACTGGAGAATTTATTAATAATGCAGCAGTGTGAGTAAAACTCAGCTCTGTTCCCAGGCTCTAGGCTGCCCTCTTAAGATGATAAGCAGCAAATTCTTTGACTAGTAAATTGACTATGAATCACCGCAAATAAGCATGTAAGTAGCACCACCAATTCACATAACTGTCTTGTGGATAGGGTGGACTGTAATGTAATTTTTGGCTTTCTGGAAACCTTAGCTCCCAATGTTAAGAATCTTTGTTTTTAACTTTTATAAATAAGGCTTTTTGTCATTCAGCAGGAAACCTTGAAAATACAGCCTGGCCACACCTGAGAAAGTAAAAACTCAAGAATTTTTAGGAGCTATGTGCTATCTGCTTATGCTGTAAGGAGCTCCAGCATATGTTTGTGTTCCTTTTGAAGCATCTATAAAAAGTCAACAGCATCTTAATCACAGTAAGTCTGTTTCTCCTGAACTGTTTAAACTACTTACACAACTTAGTGAAATGTTCTGAAAATAGCTGGTCAAAAAACAAACACTTCCCTTAACCAAGGCTACAGCTGTTGGTCAATGTTTTTTGTCAATACAAAACACTTTTGTTTCACTTTAAATACTGCAACCCTTCCTGGCCTTCAGCAAAAAAATATTTTCCTTGCTTCTTTGCGCACCTCTCCCTTGGTAAGTCCACATTTAAAGCCAAAAAACCTGTCAGTGATCTGACAACTGGACAAGAAATTCTAACAAGTTGAGAAACAACAGCCAGTCAAAACAACCTTCCTGAGAGAAAGCACTCTTCAGCCAGAGAAAACATGATCACAGCGTCTCAACCAGCTCTGCCTCCTTTGCTGCAGATGCAGAATGCAAGCAGCCAGCAGCAATTCAGAACAGATTAAAAGCACCTGAGATCTGCTGTTCCTGTTCGTGAGGAAGATGTATTGTGCTTACGAACCAAAGTGTAATGCCTAAGCTACAAGCTATTTTCCTAAAGCCTGCTGTGTAGCTGTTGCTCAGTATATGATACCAGTTATTATTGTCAATTTGGAGGTAGAAATACCCTATCACATTTCTTTTCAGTTTTGTATAAACATTTTGGGGAAAAAAGATTATATCTAAAATGCACAGAGACTTATGAACTGAACCAAGAAAGAACATGATATGATGTTTCATGAAAACGGAACATGAACAATTCCTCATCTCTTCTTTTCAGGCAGCAGAGAGGGTGTAATGGAACAATAATTCAATCACCAGATTCTGGAGGGAAGTAATTCAGAGTTACTGCTCTGCCCTATTTAAGGCCCATCTGCTCTCATTTGGGGGGAAATTTTCATTTGAAGGTGAGTGGGGATGCTGTATAAGTCAAGTTTGGGTGGTAGGGTTTTTTATTTTTCTTTTTGAAAACATTTGTTCTCCTTTTTTGGGGTTGTATTTGGTTGCTCTAGTGAGGCAGAGCCCAACCTTTAGGTACTGGCAAAACCGTAGCTATGCCTTCTTCTGTCTGAGATAGTTCAGAACAAAATTCTAGTAGTATGCGTTAAGTTCTGTGTATGTTAAAACAGATTAGCCCAGTTCCTGTTCTATGAATAATAAAATACTTACTGAATTTGCACTGTGGTTGTTCACTGTTAGTGGCCTGCGTGTTCTTTAACTTGTGTCATCCTGTACAGTCCACTGACAAATATGAGCTGTCTGTATGTGACTGAAATAACAGGGAAGCAGAACTACATGAGGAACAAGTGGCTGGTAACACCACCTCTCTCGCTCCATTCTGCGTAGGACAGCAGAGCAGCACAGTGCTCTGCAGGAAAACCTGCAGGTAAGCTCTCAGCTGTATCTTTTCACAGGGGCAGAGGAAGAAGGCTGATGCTGGGGATGGAGGGAACACATTATCTAACAAACAGCTGACAGGCCGGTCCTCCTGGTTCAGTATCTAGTTGCATCCCTACTTAACTTTTCATCATTTAAGGAGACAAGGCTTTAGCTGTGACTCCCTGTAACAGCTCTAAGAAGGCATCTGTAATGTCAGACTATTCTTAATTCAGCAACTCTAACAGCAAGAACCCTTTGTTTCCTTTTTTCCCTTACACTTGCTATACTGCCTCTTTGCTCTGCCATCCCTCCCTCCCAGAGCATCCAAACAAATCAAAAAAAACACCACCACCAAAAAAAAATACATGAACAGCTCAAATATTTAGAAGGGGAAGATTTTCTAATAGGAGCAGAAGAATGACTGGTTGTGCAAGTAACCTTTCAGTAATTGCAATACCTGTATCCACTGGGTAAAGAGTTAGGGAGCACATTCTTCTATCATCCAGTCTAGAGGCAGTTCAAAGATGAAGGCAGTCAGGAAAAACTCCCTAAATAAGATGACTGTGTATACCAGCCTGAACAGAGAGAGCTAAGGGGTGACGTACGTTTTTGTTGGGAAACATGGGAGTTGAGCTTGCTCCTTTTGTCTCCCATGTCTCGGTTTCTCTACTAGCTTTAGTAAGGCATATATAGGAATACCTATAGGTATTAGGTGTGAAGTAGACTTTAAAACTTGCCTTTTCAGAGCAAAAAATGAAGTGAGATCAGGGGAAGCCCAAACAAATAGGCTTTAGAAATTCAGAGGAGAGTTTTGATATATGAGACTTTGGGGTGGGTACTTCCTTTGGTGACTTAAGGTGTTTTTTTTTTTCCTCTTAACCAAAGCTTTAGAATTTTGTCAAAACCGTGACATAAGGTGGTGAATATGAAGGTTATGACCTAGTCATAATTATGTATGCTTTCTTTCTAAGTGAAGCTATTTGCTAATCAGGGTACCAGCATGAATATAATGCTTTAAACAGTGCTTTTATTTTCTGATTATTCGCCAAAAAATAGATTTCCATCTGTGGTTCTCAAATCAAAATAAGAGTGGGATAAATAACTACTCTTATCCTCAGTGACAATCTCATTTTCTGCCCTCCTGTTCTCTCAGAATATCTTCAAGTGCACCCGAGGGAGCCTGGGGACATCATTCACCCTTAATTCACAAGTCGTGGTGGATGCACATTAGTCAGAGCTGGAGCTCAGGACAGCAATCACCTAGGAAGTCAGGGATGTGTATACCTATTCTGATGTTTTTCTTACATTTAGAGTTTTTTCCTGACACCTTGTTTCAGTAGGGCCTACCTCCTGCTCTTAGCGGAAGAGGTGGTTCTGATGGTAGCATCTAAACCTATAATACACAGTTTCAATAGTGGCAGTATGAGTGTGGGGCTAACAGAAAGTGAATGAACATTCACAGCATGAAATGGCCAAATCAGGATCAGCAAGAGGAAACAATTTTACTACGCATAAAAAATAACTGGTGTTTGTACTTACGGTAATGAATATATCCTCATGCTTTTCTATAAATAACACCTCTCTTGAGACAACAGCAGTAGAATCTGTCAATCCTCAGATTTTGAGGCGTTTCTGTAGTGCTGACAACATATAACAAATGTAAACACATCACAGAATAAACTATTATTTTCCTTTCCTCTCCTAGCATTATACTACCCTTCCAAAATCACACGAAACATTTCCCTGCTATACTCATTTACACAAAATCACTGCTGCTGCTACAGCAATTGCTAACTCTGAACAGTCAACCTGACAAAACACCGATTTATTTGTAAGCTGACCTCTTTCTAAGTTTGGCATCAAATAGCATCTCTTTGTCTTCTAATATTTTGTTTTCTCCCACAGTGAAGGTGGCTGAGTTGGTCCTTCTTGTTCTTCCATTCTTACAGCTATGTAGTTTTAAGCTCTCGCAGTCTTGTGAGTGCCTAACTGGCGTGGAATCACACATTTCTACAGATGGTATACATACAAGTAGTTCAAATGGTGCATCAAAGCTGCTCTGGATTCATTAGCTTCACTTTAAAAATTGTAATCCCTAAATTATAGATCTTTTTTTCTGTGGTTCCTGTTATTCTGCTTTGTGATGGTTAAACTTTCTGCCGAACTATCAGTAATCGTATCATGTTGCACAGCAGCTCTATTTTACTTCAAATATTTAGCTATAAAAAGTGGATAGAATTTGTAGTGGAACAGCAGTTTAAGAGAACTAATGATCTGGGACTTGTGGGGAAATGGTTTGATGTCACCAGCTACCCTACTTAAGAGCAATACCTTATCAACCTGAATAAGAAATAAAGGCTGAGAAGTTACATTGCTGGATAGGGTTTAAGTAATGCTTAATTTCTAGTTTCTCTGCCAGAAACAGAGCTTATTCTTGCTGAATTATATAGTAATTTTAAATTCTTTGCTTCTTTCTAGCAACTATGGTTAATCTGCATGAGACAGATTTCAAAAGGAATTAAAAGAGCTGTATGTGGGTCCCTCTTTCCCTTTTCAACAAGGCTTTCTTCTGTTCTTTCTCTGCAAAGTACTTAATCTATTTTCTAATGATCCTGTGGTTTTAATAACAACACTCTCTACACATAACTTGAGTTAAATTTTCTCTGCATTTGGAATGTACTGTCCCTTATTATACCTTGAGTTTGAAGTGACAACACTGCTGTGCTTTCTAAAAACTGAGTAAATGACTGCTAAAATAATGACATAAAGGTCTGAAATCCACCTGTTTCTGATCTCTCAATGACAAGGCATTTTGCCTTTCCTTCCTCCTCCCTTCCATATCCTACCAAGCCTATACAGGGCTACTCTGGCTAAATGTGAATTTCTTTCTACAATTAACAAATGGGCTAGGAAATAAGAGGAGACCTAAATACTATTTACTTTGGTAATACAAACTAATAGCCGTAAAGTGCAGTATTGGCTGAGAGTCATGGTAACTGATTTCCTTCCTAAGTGCTCTTAGTGATATCAAAAGACTGAAAAAGACTGTCCCTTGAACTAAGACTGACTTTAAAAAAGTGAATCTTGCAACTTGTGTCCAACCTCCTCTGAAATGAAATGTGAATCTGAACTTCATTTTAGGGGGGCCCTTTCCTGGTCAAAACAAAAATGAGATCATAACAGTGCTTAGGCACAGAACCCAAACACTACGTTGCTATTCTTGCTCCAGATACAGATAACGGAATGAATCTACAGTTTGAAGCTTCCTGGCAGAATCTCTTCTCACTTGAAAAGAGATTTCACATGAAGTTTTAAACTTTCTTATCTATGTGCTCCTCAGAAAACTGGGTCACAGCAGCAAACATGTTCTTACACAGGGATAGGGTGTGGGTCCTAATGAATTTCTTACTATCTTGCAGGTGGGATAATTGGCTCTGGAGTGGTCTATCTTCTTAGCATGAAGAAGCTTGGCTCTGTCTGCTCCTAAATAAAAGCTTTGCTCGTGCCCGAGTCATTCAGTATCCCACAGCGTAAAGGCTATCTGGAGAAGGCTGCTAGCAAGATTATTGCTGTATGTCTTGATCATGGGAAATGAAATCAGTCACAAGAGGTATTGCTGTAGAAAGTCCAGGAAGTTTGAAAGGCAGGCAACTGAGCAAGAAAATGCAGAAGCTGATCTTCCTATTGCCCCGAGGGCTCTGGGGGCTGTGCTGTGGAGCAGTGTGAATCTTCTTCCAAAGGAGAAATCACAAGATACTGCTACAGGTACACAGAACAAAGACATAGAAAGTGAAATAGCCTCATCTTCTCTGCAACACGTGCAGAAGTCTGTGGCACAGATAGCAGTGCAAACTACAGAGCTGCAAGACCTGGTTGAGACCCAGCCTTCTGCACAAGAGCCAGAAGAGACTGAAACCAAGCCCGCTACAATGATGAGTCCAGACAGACCAGCATGTGTTCCAAGTCAGGAAAGAGCTGCAACAGCTCAGACAGCTGCAGGAGACACAGGAGTAACAAAATTTGGCTTGCCTCTGCAGACTGCTGTAGAGACAGGAGCTAGAGATGCAAACGATGGGGTGACTGAACAGGCAACAGTAGAAAGCAATGCAGTGGAATGCAAGAGGTCAAGAGGCAGGCTGTGCAAGCCAAGCCCCCTCTGCAGGTGGCTGAAGAAACTCAAGTCCTCTGCTGAAAAAAACAAGGCCAACCCTGATGCAATAACTAGCCAAGAGTGAGGCTTCCTGTGGACTACAAAAGGACTATTAACTGCCCAGCGTGGTACCCTCAAAATAAGACTGATAAGAAGGAAAGTCTGATTGTATGTAATAGGAAAATCTTTTTTGTCATCTTCAAACTGTATATCTGCTACATAGTTCTGGCTGTCTTACAGGCCTGGGTGTAGAACGGAGGGCATACCATCTGGATGTGGTAGAAGTGGAAAACTGACTGTTTTCCATTAGGAAGCAACTTGAGAGATATGTTTGGCTTGCCTTTCTCCATTGCTCACCAGGGTTTATCGTTAACAGCTTTCTTTCTGAACCTATGCAAAAGTGCAGAGTACAAATTTGTATATTTCTAGTGCTTCCCACCACTACTTGACTTCCTTTTCCCTGCTTTTAATAACTTGCTCTGGCTGGCAGACCAAGCTAAGTGCATTAGTACTATCAAACTAAAATACATTACAAAAACAATAGATGTTTACAAATGCATAATGTTAATAGTGGGTGTTGTGTGGGAGGGTTGGTAAACAAGGGGCTCTTGTTTTGCTACTCGAATTGATTGCTTTGTGTATATTTTTATGTTTGCAAGTCAATAAAAGCTAGTTTTATTGCCTCAAATGAAGCGTTGACTACAGCTGAATGGGGGATAAGGGAGTGAGAAGAAATGGGCTGCCAACAACCTACCCACAGCTGCAGAGAATGATACTGAAAACTAGGAGAGCTCCCTGCTGAACAGGAGAAGCAAGGAAACCAACTTATACTCTGGCTAGGATGGGGTTGCCTCCAGCAAGTACAGTCTAAGGAAAAGTAACCAAAACTGCAGAATGGTCTTCAGTTTGATTACTGTAGTTGTATCCCATCTACGCAGCTCACATACATTAAGAGTAAAGATTAAGAGTAAAGGCACCTAAAAATGCTAAGCCTTGTCTGCTAAAGAAACCAGCTGATAACAAAAACTCTTGTGGGACATGAAAAAACCCAACCAGGTAGCTGACTTGTAGGGAAAGAGCGAGTGGGCTGCATAGGCTGTGCTAGAAGCACCCCAGCTTATTAGAGAATCCCAGCCTACCTTTGAACAGCACAGAGTGCTAGCCGATCCTCCAGAAAAGCTAATGAGCAAACAGCCTGCGCTCCTGAAACTCACTGTCACCTTCCTATGAACTGCCTAAGGTAGCTATGCTGTTCCTAAGTGTAACCCTCCAACTGCCGTTTATAAAAAAAGCACTGATGAGAAGATTCATCCCATTCGCAGCTGGACATGTAATGAAGGGAATGAGTAAATTCCCCATTCTCTTCGTTCTCATTCAGCGCTGTCCTGTACATAAGATACAGTTTAACATTCTGCCCCACTGTTTCTCATCTTGACAGGCACCTCACCAGCTTACCTAAGGTGAAAAGGGACAGAAACGTGCTTTCATACTGCTTATCACTGTATCCATGTTGCTGCTAATATCAGGTTTAACAAGCTTAGGGTGCACCTTAGTGCTTTTCTTGCAACAGAATTCAAACTAAAAAAATAGTTACAGCATATATTTTTCTATACTTTTACCTTAATCAAAAGCAGTTAGCTGTGCAAGCAAAGAAATATGTAAGTAGCAAAGCAGCTGTTTTTTACCATGTGCTCAGAAGCACCATCTGGTGCACTGCCTCTTCGGATGCAAAATGAGTTCCTTGGTTGTTAATGACCTATAAGATAACATTTGCTTGCTGTAACCTCCAGGTCCCCAAACAAAATGTTACGGGAAGTTTTTAAAGCAGAGTTTGACAAGACACACCCCAAAAGAAAAAATAAAAAGCATATTTATTACAGGTATCAAAACTATCCACGGGCGTCATGACTGCAGTAAGCATTCTGGAGGGTGTGCTACACCAGAAGCTATTGGCAATCAGGATGAGATCTTGTACGTAAGTATTTCTTTCCACATGCACTTCTTCAAGATTCTTAGACCACCAATATAGGCTACCTGACTACCTATCTACAGACAGATCAGGCAATTCCTGTATGGGTTAATAAACTACTGGGGAAGCCATGCAGCTCTGGGGAAGTTACACCAGGGATGAAAACAAATTACAGCAGCACTGGTATCTTGAAAGAGAATTGCCAATTACTGTACTGAAATTTTTTGGCCCGGATAGTCAGGGCTCTTGGTATTTCACCTCTAAAAGTACAGCTGGTACCTTACAGTCAAGGAAGTAGGAGAATTTCTTCCCTCCATTCTTACGTTTGAAATCTGAGCACTAACCAGAGAAAAAGAAGGCAGTTAGAAAACAGTAACAGGCCAGTAACTTATCTGTAGCGCAGGCACCGTGAACCCTGCAGGAAATGATTCCGGCAGTAACATCAAAGTCCAAAACTAGTTCTAGCGATCAGGGGAAAATCACAAAGCCAGACACCTCCCCCCCCCCTTTTTTTTAAGTCAGGGAAGTATTCAAGTATTCCTTTTTTTTTCTTTTTGTAATGTATTTTAGTTTGATAGTACTAATGCACTTAGCTTGGTCTGTCAGCCAGAGCAAGTTATTAAAAGCAGGGAGATATCTTTCTTTTTTTTCTTTCTTTCTTAAAGGCATGGAGGTTTTTGTTTTGTTTTGTTTTGACTGGGAGGTATCTTTTTTAAAGTAAGGAGGTATCCTTTTTGTTTTCAGCAGGGAGATATTTTTTTTAAGGCACAGATTTTTTTTTTTTGTCCCCAGCAATGAGCTATACTTTTTTTAAAAGGCAGGGACTTTTTCAGGAAGGTATCCTTTTATCCTTTTTCTTTTTTTTAAGGCATGGATTTTTCTTTTAAGCAGTGAGGTATCTTTTTGAAGGCAGGGAAGTATCATTCTTTTTTTTTAAGGCAAGGAGGTATCTTCTTTTTGGAAGGAGTTTTTTTTCTTTAAAGGTAGGAAGGGGTTTTTTTTCACAGGGAGGTAATTTTTTAAGGCAGGGAGGTGTTATTTATTTATTTATTGTTGTTTTCTGCATTTTTTCTTTTTATTTAAGGGATGTAACCTGTTTTTTCTTTTTTTTTTTTTTGTCTAAAGGCAGGGAGATTTCGTATCTTGATTAAGCGGAGGCCCTGAACAAGGGAGCACTGAATCATGAGATAACTGAAAATCAGGGAAACAGACCAGCTCAGAATCTCTGCAGTATTTTCGGAGTGTGGAAACGGACAATTTCAAAAGCAGAGCTGTACGTCTGAGATGGACCTTCTGTGACCAAACATAGGATTGTGCTTGCAGAACAACTCAACTGAATCCTTTCATCCCACTCCTTTTTGCCACTGCCTCTACAGCACAACTGATACACTTCCTGTGTCCATCCATTACAGTTCATTAAAAACTCTGGAGGAATCCTTTTTTTCATTTTGCAAACCTGCTTCAATATTAAACGTATATCTGAGCGAGGGAGATCACATAATAACAGCCTGTGATTTTCTCAGTTGGGAAGTAAGGAACTTTTTAAAAATCAGATAACAGACAGTATCCTAGCCTTTCATATAAAGGCAAAACCTTAAGAGATTTTTACTTTCCTGAAGTGCCATGTATGATTTCACTATCACAGTTCAGTGGAAACAGTCAGTGAACGTGTGAACAACAACTACATGCTGGATACTTAGAGGCCATGGCCCTGCATGTTCTCCCATCACCATCTGCATTGTGATCCTGGATAAACTCTTCTTCTGTTTCCTTTTCTGTTTTTGAATAATCCACCCATTTACACTGTAACTTGCTCACAGTAAAGGGGTATGCTCCGTGTAACTGAGCTCTGAATTCAGCAGCTAGGAGTGTGCAATAATTTCTTACATAAAATTACACATAGAGCGGAACAGTCTGTGTCAGAGATTACTGCTCTGTCTCGTTAGGCTGTTACACTTCTCTGCTTGGGGATAGTTTTTATTTCTTAGGTGAAAAGTCTACAAAATCAATCAATCTCATTGCACAATTCAACACAGCAGTTCAGTGCTATAGATTAGGATACATTTGAATATGTAGTGAATGCATGGTAGTGAAAAAAATCATTATGTGGAACTCACTGTGAGGAGGTGGCAAAGATACTGAAGGTGGCTACCAAGCTCTACTCCAGAACAGCTTGAAGTTGCAAAGGCTTTTATGCAGAAATGAGGAGTGTTAAACAGCTTTCTTGGTTTGCTGTTAGGAAAATGTTTTTGCTTTTTCTTCTTGTCTTCTTACTCTATTGAGAAGGGTATTTCCTGCAGTTACTTCTCTGTTTGTCACTTTTGCAACTGTATATTGATTGTTTATTTTTAAGGGAATGCATTGGAAACACAGGTATTTGCTGCAGTGCTTAGTGTTTCCGACAGGATCCATTTGAAAAAGCAGGTTTATAAATTACAACACTTTCGTATTTGTTGGAAATCGTGGTTTTTTTAATATACTCCCTGTAAAAGGAAGCAACACTGGTGATAGAATATCGCAACTAGAGCTAAACAGCAGTAGGAAAAAGTTTTTATTCTAGAACATCAGTGAAAACCTAAAACTTGAGGCTTTGGTAAACTGATTTCAAATGTTATCTGCTATGTATTTCAGCTGATAGAAAGACAGTACTATTACTTCTGTTCTGGGCAACTAATAGCAGATCAGCTTTAATCAATTAAATAGTGAATGTAAGGGCTAACCCAGATCAGGTGCACTGAAAGTAGGTCTGACGTAAAGGTTCTAGCCTCTTAGTGTAGGGAAAATAATCTAGCATAGATTTGTTCTGTGTATTGACTGCACAAATGAACTGAAGCTAACAATGTGAGTATTCTCTTACATGCAATTGAATCTCTTATATTCACTCATACCTTCACCTGGACAGTAAAAAAAAATCTGTTGTACTGAAGAATACTCTTTGCTACTATTTGGATCAAGATACACCCCAAATTATCTGACTTTTAAAAACATTTATTTTTAGCACTAGCACACTAGAAGAAAAAAAAGCCCACTTGTAGCTGTAGAAAATATCTTACATATTAATAGCAAGCTGTTGAAGGCTCAAGAGTTGTTTCACAGAAGGACTAAATCCTGCAAACAGGCAATCCCCCCTTAAACTTACTAATGCTCCAGAAACTGCACTTACAGTGCAAGGGCAATCCTACTGCACTAGCTTGTATGCATCTGCACTGCGTAACTGCTGAAGCAAGATATTAAACTTTTAAAAATTCATCTGCATAACTGCTTGAAAATAATCTGATAGAAAGCAGACCCAGTGTGATTCCTTTCTTCTGTGTGACCTAGTAGACAAGATCTTGTTGCTTTGTGAACTGAATCTCTAAGAAAAGAGATCTTGAAAAAATCCAGGTACTGATGCTGCCTAGTTAAACCAGAAATTGCTCTTAGAAATGCAGTAAACCAGCATGATGGTGACCGCAAAAAGCTAATAGTTATGAATACCATATATCTACTTAATTGAGCTCTGCTGTAGTGCAACTGCAAAGTACTTGATCTTTTTTCCTTTCAATTAACCAGCACGTTCTGGTACACAAAGGAAAAAATACCAGGCTTTTCCTGGTTTTCTTGAAAACTTAGCAAGAAGAAAGAATCGCTGATGCTAAGAAAGCTAAAGGGCAGGAGGCTGAAGCAGCCACCGAGTGGAAAGACTCTGCTAAAGAAAATAGGGAACCAACTGCAGAGGGCATAGAACCAAGAATGTGAAAAATGATGAGACAAGAAGCAAGAGGGAAAAGCCCAGATGACTTGGGCAGTGGTCTGCCTGAGCGTAAATACCAAAGTGCCAGAAATGGCATGTCACACCACCCAAATCCACAATTTTCAGGGAAAGCGAAAATAGTAAGTCTTCTAAAAGCTAACTGCTAGGCCAAAGATAGTTTTTATATTACCAAAAAGTGGTGAAGCTTATCCCAGAGAACAGCTAACATGGAGCTTTTAAAGCACTAAGCAAAAACACTCTCCCGTTCTCTAACAGATTTTTGGAGTTATACCAGCCAACTACGCACAGCAACTTGCTACAGGTCTACAAATTGGCAAGGAGAAAACCTGCAGGAAAACACAAAAGGCCATTTATTTCACCTAGCCTCTCATGCTTAGAGTCTTTTCCTGGCTCTGCTCAAGGTCCTGGTCCATGAGAGATCTTTGGCACAGAGCTAGGCAGAACACAGGCTTTCTAAATATGTCTATGAGAGTGCAAGAGCAACATCAGATTTACACAATGTGAGGGTAAGCTAAGAACGAAGTACAGAAACAGAAACTCAGGTAACCCGTGCTGCAAGCTCAGTGAATGCTCTCTGGCATTCACAGTCATCAATAAACAACTTTTTAAGACACCTGAAACATGTTTTTTGGTTCATTCCCCTTGCCTTTGTATGAAATCCTGCTTTCAGGCTACGGACTTACACGGTGATTACTAGAGAGGAAGCTTGCATTGCTGTTTTGATTTAACATTAACAAGTCATTATATAGGAAGCTTAGTAACTGGCCGTGTCTGTGACCAGGTGTCTGGGTAATGGCCTAGACACTGAATACTCACAGAAAAATTACAAAATTACTTGTATCAACAGGAGACCCTTTATATTACGTATGTAGGTGGAACAGAGGGGTAATTACGCTCCTGACCATGCTTCTGGTAAGCCCTGGTTTCTGTTTTGCTTCTTACTCAATGAAATAACCATGAAGTTCTCACTGCAGCACTTGTGGCTCACGGCTGCAAAGAGAACAGGCAAACTTCCTAAGCCAAGATTTGCTCTGCTGCGGTGGTACTGGCAAAACAGTTTCTTGCACTTGTAGGTACAGGTCCTTGGGGAATTCAGGCAAAAAGAATGAGGAAAGGAACTACTCAAGTGTCTCATTTAAAAGAAGTCCTCATTCCAAATTTCCCTGTGACTCCATCCCATACCACACTGCACCACCTCCTGGTGCAGAACTGTAGTCACAATATGATTACAGAATGCACGTAAAGGGATGTGTGCAGTATCTTTACTAAATACCTTACAACATTCATAGAATACGAACAAGTGGTAGCGGAAATGCTCATCTAGACGACAAGGGAGTTGTCACTTACAAGTTGTGCACAGTTAACAGAACAGTAATGCACTGGCAGGCTTATCTTGTTCTGCCAAAGATCCCAGTGAAACCAGGCTCTGCAAGGAAGGCTAGCATTGGTATTACTTGCTTGGAATAGCTGTTAGTTGCCTTGGAGAAGTGGCATCAACTGTGTTGCCACAATAGATAGGATGGTTTTTAGTCAGTTACACTTGCCAAAGAAAGTATTTATTTCCAGCACTTACTGAATCTGCAGGGAACTGGCCTGTTGAGTACCTGCTGCTGTGGCAGTATTTAAGAACTGCAGCTTAACCCAGACCCCACTGCTAAGCCTTAGCCAACTGCCCCCTTTGTTTGCGTACATTTGGTGTTACACAGGCTATTGAGCCAGCGCTGCTGTCACCTCTCTTGGTATACGCAACTCCAGTACAAACACTCTTCCTTGACTTGTGGGAACAGACAACGAATTGAGATTGCTTCTTTGAAAGAAGACCCTGAAAGAAGCCTTCTGTGTATTTGGATTGTCCAAGTAAAGACAGAGAATTATCAGTTACAGCTGTTACAGTGGATAGGACACAGAAAAGCTGAGAAAAATAATGCCTAGCGCCTAGACACAAAAAAAATCTTCTAACACTTATTTGTACCCATCAATTTAATTATTCATCTCAGTCCTCCTGGCTTAATTATCTTGTTGGCTGAATACGTGACTTATAACCCTTCTCCTCCCTTCCCAGAGAGTAATTCTGGAATCTGAGCTAGCTTCAGAAGGAAGAAGCTGCTCACTGCTCTAGATGGAGGCCTCTCTACTTACCTTGGTGGAACAGAAAACGTCAGTGTGAAAAGCTTCAAAAAAGGAGAGGTACAAACCTTAACTTTCTGCACTCTGTCAGCTCTTCTGGTAGAAGAATGTTCCTACCCACTCTCTGAAATCTAAGCATCTATAAAACATGCCATTAGATGTCAAAAGAGTGCCAAAGGAACTCCTGGCTACACAGGAAACAGCAGGTGAAATCTGTGCCCAGAATAAGCATCTCTTTGTAGGGGAATAGAAAAGGTAGTATACGTACTTCAATCTGCAGTCTGCTCTTTATCCTGCTGGCTTATGTGTTTCTTCAAGGACACGTGTGAGAAAAGGAAGCCTGTCATAACATACATGCAAACTGGGGTCTTTCTTTTTCTACCCCAAATCCACACGTATGCTGTTTGTGTCAAATTATCTTAGTATTAAGTACTGCATGGGCATTAGCTGTTCTCTTATTGCTGCAAATATAAAAGCTGGACTAGACACAGAAAACAAAAAAGCTGTGTTTACATAAAATCGGGGGTTAAAACAAAGACTTTTTTTCCCCCACTACATAATTCTATGCATGGAGTGTTGAGCAAAACGTGTAGGATTTCCTTCCTGAGACTGTTTCTCTGCTCTGTGCTACAGGTGTAATTTCTGCAAACACTACTACACTTGCTGAGAATGCACTGTCAGATTCACCAGTAACAGAGGAAGGGAAGAACTGGCTCCAGGGAAATCCACTTTAAATTAAACATTAAGAATTTTTTTTTCTCTGCGTAAGCTGGGAAACTGTCAAAGAAGCCTACAGGGGCAACTCTGGTAGTTTGAGTTGTGTCACGAGTATGCAGCGCACTAGGATGCAGGGATCCCTCTGAGTCATCAGATGCGTGGCACAGATGGGATGCGAGATACATTCCCTCTGCAGGACACAAACCCGGCATGTCCAAAGCTCCAAGAGCTGCACATTGTCAGCTTGAGTTAAGGTAGGGTTAAGGACTTCTATTTTGCAGAGGGCTGGATGAAAGAAAGCAAGCACAGACTACAAATAGCACATCGGTCAGCTTCTACAATCTGATAATGAACCAGCAGGGCTCAAAGTTCCATTTTGTACTGCACAGCCTTTTAGTCAGATAAAGGTAGTCAAACAGTTGCCTATTACATTCAATTTAACGTTTTCTTCTGACTCAGCATGTTGTCTGCCTTAGAGATCTTTAAGTGCTTGAGCAGAACTTACTAGCCCCAGCTAACGTAAGGGCTAGAGCCTGTTGTATACAGATACTTAGGCTCTTTTCTTTAGGGAAGGGTGGGGAGCAGCTTCAGAAATCTACAGAGGGAGTCAGAAGCGCAAGGTTTATAAGACAGGTGCTTCTGGAAAATTCTGAATTAACTGCACAAGGAGCAGCTGATGAAGGAATGGAGGAGACAAGACTGAGGGCCACATGTGCTAGGATGGTTCAGTCCTACCTCCTACTTAGGAACCTAAAGATGCTTCTGATTTAGCCGGGGGTGAGGTGTCCTAGATGAACTGCTCACCCAGAACATCAACTGAAGAGCAAGCTTGTGATCCCCAGTTTTCTGAACCTAGTCTAATGCTTTAAGTGCAAGCCCAGTTACTTAAACCCCCCAGTTTCCTCCAGAGAAGGAAAATATGTTGCTTTCCAAATTACAGGACAAATGGTTACACAAAGCATGATATCCTGACAGTAAAACGAAGAAGGATACCTAGGTACCCTCATCTCCTGCATCTGACTCCTAAGATAACAGAATATGAATACTTACACTGTAAATAGTCTACAAGAATATTCACAGTGGAACAGAGTTACTTCTCAGAAGTGACACTATCAATACATCAGTTTTGATGAGTGAAACTGATCTCATCACCCATACCTACCCATTCAATTTATTAGCCTTCCAAACACTTGAGTGTATTACAGCAGGAAAGCTCATCACAGATTTCCAGGAGAGAGAAAATCCCTGCAGAAATTTGCCTGCCTTTTCCCTGCAGGACCACCTGGACACTGTCAGCACAAATTTATGACAGAGGAAATACAGACCAAGTAAAACAGAAAATAAAAGTCTGGAATCTGTTTTAAGTTTACTGGCTTGCTGTGTAAATTGCTCAGCATTCCAGAACCATGCAACTACCTCTCAAGTACCTGAATTGCTTCAAAAAGGTCATCTGAGGTACCTGAGAAACCTAAGAGCTTTTTGAGGAAAATGCATTTATTCTATGTTTCCTTTGCACCGACCTGACTCCATCCCCTTATTTTGTCTCTCCTGTGACAGGATACGAACCTCTCCCCCCTGCACCGGGCAACACTTCAAAGCCAGAATTTAAAAACAAGCCCCGTCACTACAGTTAGAGTCTAAGTGCCCTGATTTCTACCCCATAACCTCAAGGAGCATTGTTAGGTGCTAGGCATTTCTTTTCAAATTGTGCCACCCATTTGAAATTTAAGCTTCTATCTCTTGAAAGATGCATGGCCCAGATTTCCACTGCCTCTATTTTTCTCTCCCTCTGTGATCATTTCTCTGATGGCATTTAACTCTCCCAGCATTACTCAGCTACCGCCTGTGCTGCGCTCTACACTGCAGCTTCCCTCGACTAAACTAAAATTGGTGACTTTAGCAATGAAAGTGAGCAAAGATGGTGGGTCATAAACTGAATTTATTTGACTTCTAATGAAACGTTTTCTGACAGGTTTGTTAGGGTTGTTTTGAGCTGACAATTTTCGTTCCGGCACTGGTACTGATTCAGCCTTGTTGCCTGTTTACCATGCCTGTGGTGCACGCCTATTAGGAATACATCACTTGCTGGCATCAAAACAGAAGGGTAAGCAGTAATTAATGGCATGTTCTATAAATTTCACCCCTTTCTCCTTCTCCTCTCTGCTAATAAATATGGAAGAGATGACAGAAGAGGTGCTCTGACAACACAAGAGAATGGAGTATGTCTATTACTTACCTCAATGAAAAGCAACCTGAAAATGAAGTAACTGTTTTCTGTCACCTCACCTCCCCACAGGGAAAAGTTTACTCTCCTCCCCACCCTAATCAAGTGCTTTGTGCTTGTGAATTTGATCTGATCTTAGTGATGTTTCTGCAGCTCAGTAAGTGTTGAAAGCAAGAAGAAAACCCGTCTCACACCCCTCAGTAAGAGCCTCTCTTTGCTCTGACTTTGTATTAAAAATTAACTTTCATGTTTTCTTGGGGCTGAGAAAGCCATTACAGAAAAGATCAAACCAATTTTTCTTTCCAGTATATGTGATTGTTTTCTACTTCCCTAAAAGGTTAATGTTTAAAATGAATAATGGGTAGTGGGGGAGGACGAGGAGAAAGAAAGGTTCTTCCTGCGTGCCCTTCTCTCAGCTCACACAGCGTGGAGGTATTGTTGCTTCCTTGCACCGCTGGTACTTTTGCAGCCTACAAAGCTGTTTGCCCTTGTATGGTGGACTCAGAACCAGATTCAGCCTTACTGATGCATCTACCTACAAAAGGAATCATTTTGTCCTCCTGTCTTCCTCTAACACTTCCTGATCAATAGTTTTTGCTGCTGCTGCTGCCTCCAAGGCTTTCAGTTTCCTGCCATCAGATTAGCTCTCAAGTCCCCTGTACAAACTAGTACCCGTGAATCCACAGCAGTTGCACGACTTGGGAATCCATGCAAATATTCCTCCTGTTACTGACTCACCAGTGGACTTAAAGGAATGAAGTAAATAGAATTAGGGTCAGCTAAAAGAATAGTTTAAAAAGCCACCAAGAATATAATAGTTCAAACACATTTAAGAAGTGCAGCATGAAATGTTGTGCTTGTCAGCAAACAGGGCTGCCTACTGCTCATGCTCGTAACTTCACGACAGCAGCGGGAAGAGAACTCAGTTCTTGCTTCCAAAATCAGACTCTGAGCTGGCAAATGAAGTCTGTGGCACAAAGCAATAGGATTCCAGCCAGTAGGAGGGCAGCAATAAAGGCACAAAGCCAGCCTGTATCAGAGCCTTACAGAAATAACGCAGTTCCATTTTGAAAAGCCATTGGATTATCCTGGAATAAATCCACATCGGAAAACATTATTACTCCCTATTAAATCAAAACCTGCTGGCTTGTAGAAAAAATAAGTAGCACTGTGAACTCTTCTGGGGGTTGAAAATATAAGGGAGCTTGACACTATGGAAAGAGCTCTTGAGCTGCAACAGAACATAATTCTTTGCAGGAGGAAAGAATGTAAAGAAATCTACGAAGTCAATAACTAGTTTAGTCCAAAAATGCATGGCTCAAAGAGCAAAGCAATTATCACAGTGCTTGGAGTTCCTGCTGCTGGATATATGTTAGCCTGAAAAAAAAAAAGACTCGCCCAACAGTAAAGGTTAAATACATCATTTTTGGGAAGATGCTAAATGCAATGCATTTAATTAAAGCATAAATATCTAAATTTATGCACTCATCTATTGGTGATCCCTGATGGCTATGCCGAAAGTGGTAGCTTTGAAACCAATAGAGCCCACAGGTAATGATGATCTCCCTCTGGAAACAGGCCAGGTGATCATAATAGCTCAGCAATCCAGTCTTCTGGATGCTACAAAGTCAAGATGTGGCTTTTCACACAACCAGTTATCTTTTTCTCCTCCTTAGACTTCAACCTCCTAGAGTTTCAGCTCACAGGCAAAACCATACAACTGCTGACTTCCAGGCTGAAAGCTATTTCTCATATTTATGCTGCACACCCAGGTTTTCCTGAGGTTGTGTCTAAATCCTACCATAATTTTCCACTACCCAGCTGTGGACTCTCAAAGCTGTACCTTCTGCATCTCTTCCTTTTTCAGTGCTCTCTGCATGTCCTTGCTATATGTACAGCAGCAACTGCACAACTTGATTATAGACACTCTCCAGAGATGGGCAGATGTTTTCCTGAAACGTAAAGACTGTAGCTTTGAAAATTAATCTACCACACCGACTACTAATTGTAGGGCAAACATCTCTCTAAATCACGGTATTTGGATTTCTGCGAATGCCTCTATCAAAAATCTAAATTAGAAGCAATAGCATTTTCTTTTTATAGAGTCTAACCTTGTATTTCTCTCACCCAGGTGACTTTCTATGCTGCTGTTCATCTCTTCCTTCTCTCTACTTATCGTCAGTTCAGATTCATTCTCCCTTATTTTTATACTACGAAAAATTTGGACAAGGTCTGATCTAGTGGTCACGGAAGATCCTGCTTTTTTTTTTTTTGTTCATCTATTGTTGTTCCGTATAATCAATTTGTCTTCACATTCCTTAGTTCAGTCTGTTTAAATCACAACCTCCTTAGGGCAAAGACTACTCTCTGTGTGTGTCTGTATGTAATTATGAAGGCTTAGGAGAGAAAATACCCGGACCTTGGTTAGGGCCTGTGGGCACTACTGCAGTACTAAGGATAAACTCAGAGAGGCCGCCTGACTACATCATAAGGCTGTAAAAAAAAACATGAATGACTACTGCATGTCATGGTGGAAAAGTGAACACAAGAAAAAATTTACCTGGATGGAACAGCTGAGCTGCACTTCATTATACTGCACTGTTGTCACGCTGAGTGTGATAAACTGTTGAGATAAAAAAATGAAACCCATGTCACAGGCAGTGTTAGGAAGTATGTTGCTAAGGGTGCATTAAACTTTGATGGCTCCATTTATACATTATACATATGCAAGTCAGCAAAGCTGTACTGGTGGTAATTTTCCAAAGAAATCAGCTAATAACGTTACAGCACATGCTGGAGCAAACTATTGCACAGGTTTTTGCTGCTTTTTTCTGTTTTTGCTTATTAGCACACAAAATATGTAATGCTCCACACTATTTTATGCTCTAAGGTACAGTCCAAAGAGCAAAGCAATGGGGAGTTGTAAGGAAGATTGATAGAGATGCTTTGCCTCTACAAACAGCATGCTGATGAGGAGGAGAGGAGAGGAAAAGATTAAAACTGGAGGTCCCCTTACGTTTGAACCACATAAGACTCTCAATCTTAAGGAAAAGCCCACTGCGAAAATTATGCAAACTATACGACAAGGAACATCAGCAATTTTAGGAGAGTCTGGACTCCTTCAAAGCCTGAGGCCACAGGTGTTTAGAAACCATGCTGACAAGCAGCATAAAATATCCTGATAGAGAGGGGCTGACAGCAAAGAAACCAGCTGATACTTCAGTAGTTTTCTCCTTTGAAGCAGAACTCCAGCTGATTACATGGTTGGAATATGAAAAAAAAAAAAAGTATAGTATCAGTTTTGTCCTCCACATACCATTAATGCTGAGAATAATCATTGCTGCACAGAGAAAGGCAGAAGGCCTACAGACTCAGGAGAGGTAAACAGCAAACCTCAGGGAAATTTTCTATTTTCATCTCCTAGATAGGATTCCCTTAGACAAAGCATCAGCTAGTCCTGATCTGACACGAGCTTTCTGCCAGTAATTCTCCAGTACTCCAATGATTCATGTAACATCTGAGACAGCCCAGTAGGAAAGGACAAGCACTTAGAAAACTTCAGTTTTCCAACAGTAGGTGAAAAGGCATCATCTGTTTCTATGATCTCCTGAAGAACCCCTAAGCCTTATAAAATTTCCCAGGCTCTGAGAAAATGTAAAACTTACTTGATGGTTTCTGTGGCAAATAAAGGAGTGAATGAATGAATATACTCTCTACCCAACATATGCTAATCCCAAAGATAAGAGAGAGGCTAACATATTCCGAGTCACAGGAGCAATATATTAATGTGGAAACATGTATTTCTGAGATTTGAAAAAGCTGCGTTAAGAGTTCAAATGGTCCCAATTTAAATATCTGCATCTTCAGGGAGGACTACAGAACCGATCTAAAAAGGCTTTGAGGCAACAGCTGTGAACTTGTTCAGTTTTTGCTCAGCAGCTGTCTCAGTAAGTCCTTCCTCAGTGCTAAAACTTTATATACTACTCTAACAAGTAGTAAAACCAACAGCAAAAGTAGTGAGAATCTGCAACTGAAGTGAAACATTTAAGACCATTATCTAGCAGGATTATGCTTCCCTCCACCCAGTGTGAACTCAGACAGAAGCACACTGTAACTCATGTAAGTGGTCTCTGTCAGGTCAAATAACTCACTCGCAATACTCACCTACTAAGAATGCTGCACCCTGAGTTTAAGTGCTGCCAAATGTTTTGCAATTTCCAAATCTCAGAAGTAATTTTGTTCTCACTGCAGGATGAATCTCTACTGAAAAAAAACACTGCAAGGAGACTTTAGAAGAGTGAGTACAGTGATTTCTTCACCACATACTGCTATCAGTTTAGCTCTTAGTGCCCCTTCTGCAAACTATTCCCACTTTTTTTTGTTGTTGTTATTCCACTCCCACCTCTTGCTGTAGCTTTTTTTAATTCTGAGTTGTGCACGGCCTTGGTTTACTTCGTACAGCACCTTGCACAGCAGGGCTGTTCTCCCTGACTCGTCGTTACACAAGGAAATACAAAGATGGATGTTTCTCTACCCTGAAGCCCGCAGGTGCTATCTCAGTAGCACATAACTATCACAAGCACTGCTTGCATTTGCAGGATACAAAATTGAAATTCCACCAACAATATCAGAAACATAAAGAACAAGCACTGGAATTGCTTGTGCTTTATAGACACTTGCTGACGGGAGCTTATCTCTGCCTGTACAATGCATTGTTATTCCCGTAAACACTGCATGTTGGTATATTACAGTTAATGAAATGCAGTCCTAGCAACTCATAAGATACAGGAGGACTGTTAGAGCTTCTTGCAGTGACTGGATAATTCAATGTGCTGTAGTTAACAGGAAGAAAAATGTGGGAAAGAGAAGATTATTAGCCCAAGAAAAACAAACTAGATAGAACTTCATGACCAGAGGGAACTTTTTATGACTTTCTTGCATTCAGGTCTCAATTATCAGAGACCCAACTCAGATCATAAACAGTATTTCTCTCTGGCAGAGGTAGGCTGCTTTATTACAGACCTTGAAAAGAGTGAATGTTTTGATAATGGAGTTAAAGGAAAAACAGAACTTCACAATTTGAGAGTAGCCTTTTCTGATCATGATGCTGATGCTGTGCTAGGTGAAAAGTAAATCAATAATACAGCCCTTGGGAAGGCTCTATTTATGAAAAATTCTGTAAATTGATGCTTATGTGCTGCTGGCAAAGGATAATATTTTCTTTAAGGGGCCTAGATCTCCGGAGGAGAGGTTGGATGGAAGTCAAGGTATATTTACACATCGACTGTATAAATACACACGCTGTAGCTGAATTTGTCAAATTTAAAATGTGAAAGACAGACAGGGGTTCAGGAAAGGTAGCCCTCTTATAGCCTGCATGAAAATGTTTCCTTGGGAGGCAGAATCCAACCCACTGTGCACAAGCGAGCAGCGGGAAATCACTCAGGAGGGACCTCCCTCCAATCCGTTGTGCAGCTCAAACAAAGGTAGAGCGCAGGTGAGTTCTGTAGAAAGGGATTTTCGAAGATTTGCTTTCTTTGGAGAGAAAATCCATCAGACAGGGGTGAAGAGGAGCTAGGGGCTGTACCACGTACCTTTGCAATAATCCTGTGCTACTGCTATACCCGTAACTTTCCAGTTTTACACAGTCTGTCCAGCTCAGCTGATGCACAGAATATTATTAAACAAATGCATTTTTGGAAAAAGAATTCCACTTCCACAGCTGTTTTACTCATGGCAATAAATTTGGCCAGTAGCACTTTTGGTTGTGTGTTCTCAAACCATATTAAAAACACAGACAAAGATGCACGCTCCAGCTTTCACAAGTGAAACTACCCAGACATGTCCATTATTACCCTAGCCAACTGCTTCGCTGTTTTACAAGCCATTCTTACCCTTTTTGTCTCTTTGCACTCCAACCTGCAAAGGCTTAGGAACAAGCCCAGCATTAACTACATGTCCTCCCATTAAATGCCTAAATCTTTGCAGGATTACAACTTTAGATTATAAACCTGCATGGGTTATTAGTTTGGGGCAACACCATGCTCATAACATAACAGCATTAGAAATGGCTGGGGGGGACCAGGGTAACATTTAAAGTTTTTGGAAGTTCCTCCTACGCTGTTTTCCACTGTGTGACTTATGCCTTAGTGCAGTTCCCCCCTTCTCCCTGAGGAAAACTATAATCATCTCAATTTTACAAACAAAGCATAAGCTAAAATAAACTGTTACTCATAGGTCACACAGGGAATAAGTGTTCAAGTTGGAAATGAAACCCAAGAGCCTTGCCTACCAGCTCCCTATCCTAATTTACATCTAGCATGAGGAGAAAAAGCCTGCCCATCCATCTGGACATCCACACGATGGGGAAATTTTATTGTAAAAATATCTCTAATTGCTATTTCAGAAGGCAGGTTTGGAATTACAGATGGAGTGGAAATGTTCTTGCTTTTGCTGATATTAGCTTTGAAGCTTCTGCTTTTCTCGCTCCAGGAGCAGAAATTCAGGATTAATTGTGAAAATTGTTTCTTCTCAAAGACTCAAGACTGTTAGTCTGAAAGTGCAACTTAGTGCAGCCTAATAAACTCTCCTTATCATGAAAATAATTGTATCGGCTTCAAAAACGGGTACCTGAATCTGATTAGAGATGCTGAAAACTTGGAACTAAGGTAGGGGTTTCTGCTATGGGTGCTTCAGCAAACATTTGCAAGTTCCTGGAACTTGGAGCACCTGTCAAAAAAACAACATACATTTTGTTTTCAGTGTCTTAGTCACGCTGTTCCTGTGATTTGATATTTTACCCCTAGTTGACTAGGCACTCCCATCAGCACATTATCTCCTGAATGAGCCTCAATAGCAATGACTGGAAAACCAACATGACAAAAAATGCATTCAAATATTACCAGAAGATTGAAGTCTCTAAAATCTGTGTGTTTCTGTGTAGCATGCATGCACATCTACGTAGTAGTATGCAAGTCTGCACGACCTTGTTCCTTGGTGAATGCATGCAGCGATACTTCACGCAAATACATACACATCTACAAGTATTTTCCTGCTGTGTAAGTGGACTGCGTGACCTCTTGTACCACGCATCTCAACTCCTTGATTGGTTTCTGCAACGGAAAAAGGGACATACAACATCAAGAAAGAAAGTGAAAGCATGTCACTAAAAAGTGACAAATTAACCTATGGACCTGACATTGTATTTTGTCCTAGACCTCTCAGTAGAAACAATTTCTTTTTTTTTTCTTTTGCACCATGGATGCTTCAGTTGTTCATTGGAAAAGGCAACCTCATTGCTGCAGGAACTGTCCCGGAAAGGTACTTGTGCTTTTTATTTTGTATTTCATCATTCACATTTGCCTAGAGATTGTACAGGGCTAAAGCACTGTCCAGTCCTTTGTGCTGCACTGACCACATATGTTTTGCTTTCTTAACATACAAAAAGCTCGACAACACATTCTGGGTTGTTGATGTTTTGTTTGGCTTTTCAGTTCAAGAAGTCAGCTGCATGGGCGTGCAGCTTGTATAGAAACCTAGAAAATGGATAGTCTTCTAATGGCAATGATCAAACTTGAGAATCAGCATACCTGGGCTTGTTTTTTAGCTGCACCACCGATATCTTGTGTGCTCAAAAGACTATTTTCCTTGATTTCTGGATTAAAGTACAAGTATGCTTCGGATAGCTCTAGCCCCTTGCCCAAGCACAACAGAAGGAAGATGCATTATGCTACAGCACATGCATGCAATTAGTCAATATAATGATCTAAGAGATAATTCCTTGTCAGAACTTTTTAGGAAGCACAGACCTTTCCCAACGGACCTGCTACCATCCAGTCAGTGTGTATCTGGGAAAGCCTTTACTGAGCCTAATTCAATACTCAGCACAAACCAGGTCGAACATCAGTGGCAGTGAGTCTCTATCGTGTGACCTCCTTACTGCACAAGTCATTGCTCAAGCAAAACAATCTCTCTGAAGTTAGTCCTGTTCTCCCAAATCCAGATCAGAAAGCATCACAACCAACCAAGATGTAAAGGTCAACGGCTCTGAGAAATAACCATCTGCCTGACACAGTAATCACATCAACATTATTGGCATAGAGACCTGGAAATCAAGTACATCTCCATGTTATCATCACTGAAAAGTTACAGTCAGCTGGTCATCGGAGCAACAGGATTTACTAATTCGTCTGCTAACATAGGGAGGGTAAGTAAATTAATAAGGCTTTGAGGGAAACATTTCTACTCTGGATTCACTCCGGTCGGAGACAGGGATAAAAGACTCCTGATCTGTACAGACTGAGTCATAGTTCTTTTGTTATTTTTCTGCTCAGTCCCAAGTTCATCTGATGTATCAAAAGCAAGAGAATGAGACCCCAGATAATTTTACCCACAGAATACGCGGAAGGGAAAGAAAATAGATTTCCAGAAGTGTTTCCTAGTAGTCAAGTCTTTTGCATTATTTGAACAGTAAAAATAATAAAAAAAGGTACAGAAGCTGGCATGAGAAAGTTTTCAGCTGCTATTAAACCCAGTAATGCTCCCGCATGGAAGTTTTACAGCAGCAGGGAAGGAAGGGAAGAAGTGAGCCCTCAGCTAGGACAGCCAGGTTTGTCAACCCAGCAGCCTATACCCTCCTACTGTGACAGAGCAGCCAGAGTTCCTGTGACCCAGGTGGCACGTTTCCCACCTCACTCGTGCCAAACACACCTTTGTGAACAGAAATGTCCCAACACTTGCCCTTCAGAGGATAGTAAAAAAAAGTATCTCAGAAAACAAAAACCAAACCAAAAACTCAAGAAGCAGTGCACAAGGTATTTTCAAAAATGTCACACAGATTACAACCATATGTGAAAACATATTGGGGAATAGATATTCAGGGCATGTTTCTGCTTACAGCACCCTAAGTTAACACTCTGAACTATCAGCTTTATGCGTTAGGTCTCTTCTATTAGCTCAGATAAGAACCTTTTGCTTTTCATGCCTGACTGCTTCTGAAACAATATTTTTTCCCCAGGACTCTGTATGTACAGAATTAAAACATCAAAGCTTGGACTGACAGCTATTCCAGACTAGACTTGGAAAAAACCAATTCCACCAGCAAGTTCTCACGATTAGTCAGATAAAGCATTCAATTAGAGCACAAACATGCTGCAGGCTTATCTACACCGTTATCGCCACAGTGACATTTACGGGACCATCTCAGAGATTCAGCCGCTCCAATGCTGCACGTACCCTATCTGATCTTCTGGACTTACACACCAGCACAGACATAGCCCCCACACCTAACAGGGATAGACTTTCAGAATAAAGGGAAGCCTGTCCATTTAGTTAAGACATCTGGGAAGCACACAGGGAGTTCCTTCCATATTCACAGCAGAGGGAATGAGGGTGCGGGAACAAAATGTTGCCTGAAGTTACAGTCTCCAAGGCACACAAAAAGGCTCTCCAACAGAGTTTTGAACACCGCAGGGCACACGAAAGGGAACATTCTGTTCAATGACGAACAAAAAGAGAAGGGTTGTTTGAAGAGATGTTGTGAAGGTTTCAGGGGACACTTTTATCCCCAGTTATTTTAATAACTGGGGGAGATAAAGTATTTCATATTGAAATTCTGTCAAGTAGCCACAGATTTCAGTTTAAAGAAAGGGAAAGAGTGTATACCTGTGAACATGCCTCTGTGAGCACACGAATTAGAACAAGTATTTCGACTTGCTTAGTAATTCCATTATCCTAATTGGTACAGAGTCAGACTAGAACACTTTTTTTTTTTTTTTTAAGAAGTCACATGAAATTATAGTTTCAGAAAGGGTAATAAAATCAGTGTAAATGGACTGTTCTGCCTACAGCTTTATTGAAAATACAGATTTTTAGCCTTATTTCCCATGAAAACAACAAAGAAGCTTTTACGGCTTCATCTGTGTCTTTGAGTTTCCAAACAGATTTGAGCTGACTTGGTCAAATGTGACAGAGGGACAGGAGACAGAGAAAACAAAACCCCCACAGAAATCTTGTAAACAGGTGAACGTAAGCAAAGACATGCAGCAAGTGTCCTGCGAGAAGGAAGATCAGAGCATTTTGTTAGAAAGGAAGTCAAACTGCAGGCCCAGAAAGGCTTTCACCAGATCTATAATTTCCTGGGTGCTGAAGTCAGTCAAGCATGACGAATAACCCACAGGAAGCCACAATTCAACACTTCTGGTATTCAAAGGCCCTCTGCCTTCAAGGTGTACGGCATGGTCAAGAAGTCTACTTAGGAACCTTGTGTGGCAGCGCAAAAAACAAAAGCCAAACCAAGAGAAAAGTTATACCAGACCATATTTCACAACCATATAGTTACTCTGTAATTACCCAACAATTACAGCACAATTACACAAGGCATTTGTTTTAGCCTTTTCGAAATTACCATTAATTTATCTAACTGGAAATGCACCAAGCAAGTGGCAATAATTGCAACATAAATATGATGTAGTTAGATATCTGGAGTTTAATAGCACTTCATTAAGAGTAATATCCAAGGTTGTTATGTTGTCATGAAGTTAACCTTCCAGTCACAGGAATAAGCATTATTTACATATTTGGAAACAAAACTAGAATGTAATTACACTGTCATTACACACAGGAAACTTATGTTATGACAGTCATTGTATTATAGAAAGGGACTTCCACAGCCTATCTTAATCATGTACCCTGTCAAAGATGTGGAAGCTTAAATGTACTACAGCACTGAAAAGAGAAGAACCTCTATGAGACAGTGCTGTCCCTCTTACTTCAGGAGAATTTTGACATTTCTTCAATCATCTCAAGTTTCCATTTCCCCTTAAAGTTTAAACTGAGACCTCAACACTTCTGCGTTACTGGAACCACAATCTCAGAAGCCGTGCCTCCTCTGCTTGTTCTGTGTTGTCTGGTTCTTTGCACACAGGTTTCCCAGAACCCATATTTTCAATAGGCAAGGATCTTGCACGCTGCATCAAACACAGCAGTAGAGAAACACCCAGGGAATAAACACTGCACTTGAGGTAAAATACCATGAGATGTCACATAAAAAAAATCCAACTTACAAAACTCTCAGATTTTCATAGAAAGTGATTTATGCCTGTTATTTCAGCATAGTAAAATGCCTTCGCTGGTGCAGCTGGGACACCTCTGAAATCTGTGAATCTACAGAAATTCGCACAACTTGTGCAAATCTGACTATAATTACATTGACAAACAGAAATTACAATATTGCTTTCTGTTCTAGATACAAGGAGACTCCTCTGTAATTGTCAGATTAAGACAGTCAATATTACATGTATGCAGCACACTCAGCATTTACATCTTTGAAAAATGCTGGCAGTTTTTGAATTTTTTCTCAAGTTGTAGTACGATTAAGACAAAAAAATACTTAAACCTCAAGAAGTGCTGGTGTATGAGTCTAGCTCCACAGTATTAAGATGCTGCGTTGCCACCTGTTCTTCTGAAGATGCTGAAATTCTTTCTGACCCTTCTAAAGCAAAAACAGGATCCTACTGCCATCCCTCAGTCTACCAGAGAACAACTGGACGGATGCTAGCTTTTCCAGAACTTGCATGAAGTTCAGGCTACCTTAAACTCATTGAATGTATACCAATGAAGACAGCCAGAATCTCCACTCAGACCCGAGGTCCCTCAAGTCCTCCCTGCCTGCCTTTTCTGCTCCTGTTTTGGCACAGCCATTCAGAAGTTATTGCCCGCAACCACATGAGCAAATGAAGGCAGAGCATGCCAGGCAGCTAACAGGACACTTGCACTCCATGGTACTGGAGATACGCAGCATCATTAGGGCACAAAAAAGCCTTGGACAGTTGAGCTCAGAGGAAAGAAATAGCAGAGGCAGGACCTCATAATCACAACTTCTCTTTCTGACTCAATACAAAGGTTTTAATTCAATTTCAGAGTTCTGCTTCAGTGCATCTCTTACGATGTTAGCAGAGAATCTTTCAACTGAATTAAAGAATTGTATCAATCAGGAGACAGACATTTTATATAGAGAGAAAGCAAGAAAGACAGTTTATATATGTGTGTCTGCACTATGTTCCAATCTAATTACTTATAATTATAAGGTAGTGGGATGTGAAACACTAATTGAAAATTTTGGGTGCTTACATCTCAGTCTGAGAAGAATTTGTGTACCCATCTGGTTAATAGGAAAGGGATTTTATTTTCTAGATCATTGATTTATCATCATTAAGGGCCCAAATACAGAGTTCTGTAAAGTCAGCTTCAGGAATATGTTTTTTTTCCATTACGTTTACACTCTGTCTAAAATTGCCTCTAGTGCTGTGAATGTTAAAATTGACTGGATTCAGTTTAGTGAGGTTGCCTTCTTGCTCTGTCAGGGGTTATTTATCTCATTTAGCTTCTGTAGTGGAAGATTTAAAAAAAAAAAAGCCCACAATTATTCTTTTTATTATTACCAAGAAACAAGCCCCAAACTGTATCGATTTGGAATGGTAACACAATATCTTGATAGCAGCTTTTGTATAAACACACAGATTCTTGCCAAGTAGAATCTCAATAATCACAAGTGAGTCTGTTGTTTTATTACAGCCTATACAGAATAAATCCCCTTTAGCATCCTGAAATTCCTTCCCCATCCAGTGCCAAGGTCCGTGGGGTACTACAGAATGTTGCATGAATTAAGAGCTATGTCTATCACATTATATCAACTTTACTTACTTAGCATCCAGACTCATGAGAATTTGTAGAAGAGTGATTCCTTTACAGAAGAGGAGAAATAACACCCCAGAGGAGCCAACGTTTACCTCCAGAAAGCCTCGTAGTAGTATTAATACCAATTTTGGAAATTCCTTGTTAGCTCTTTTTTTGTGTGCTGAAGAAGCAGTTAGGAAGAAGATTTAATGTCTCATAATAGCTTATTTGTAGATCTTACTTGCTCATTTCGAGGAAGACCTTGCTGAAAGCAACATTTCTGGTCTGGCCAAAGAACTCTGGTTAAATTTTTGAGCAATCAAACAATGGGCATCATCAGATGAGATGAGATCAGATCAGATGCCCATGAGCTTTCTTCTCAACTTTTTAAGTTCCACAAAGCAAGAGCTACAAACGTTTCAGTACCACAAGTGTCAGATGAGGATGCTGCTTTACATGTTAAGATCAATACATGATAAAACAGGGAACACGAGACTCTGAGTGGATGTAAGATGGCCAGCGTAACTCTCATCGATTTCTTTGGCAAGCTGAATAATGCAACGATGGCATACAGTATTAATATAAAATTACACGATGGATGTGGTCTTGTAGTTACGCATCTGTCCCAGACTCAGGACGGATGGGTAAAACTTTGTATTTTGCAAGTAACAGTATAAAAAGATGCATTGTGTTTAATGAAGACTAAACCTCTGTGGGCCTCTGTCCCACACCCGTCACACTCTGTTTAGCACTTACTACACATCAGCTACTAAGAACTACTGCAGTATTAGTGCTAACAACATGAATGGAAATATAAATAGAAGCCTATCCAGCAAGAGTAGATTGAAAACACCTAGTGCTCAGACATTAGGCAGCCAAACAACTTTGAATCAAGCCAAACTGCCTGGATCGAGACATACTAGTAAAGGCCATGGTAGTTCTGAGGAAATCTTCTTAGTACTCATAATGAACTTATTTATTCAGTAACTTGAAGAAGAACAGCAATCTATTCACCCTTCCACCCTTCCCAGCACTAAAGTACTTAATTTTTTTTCATTGAATGTATTTTACCCAACAGGCAGGTTTTGATTAATTTTTTAAAGGTTGCAGTTTCAGAACAAAAAGCACAAAAGATATGCAGTCATAACCTTCATCTTCACAAAAATATTTTGTCAAAGGGCCATTTTCTTTAACGTATGACTCTCATCTGCTGTAAGCATGCATCTTTTTCTGGTAAGACATACTATTTTTCCTCTCCTTTTACACACAATTGTTCTGAGGAAATAATTATTCTATTGGGCCAGTGGGCATCTCCCCCCTGAAAAATTAATCTTACGTAAAAAGAGGCTTAGTCTAATGTGGTGAATATCTTGTGATAAATATGCTTCCCTCAGGTTTTGTTTGAAAACTTCCATTTAACTAGTATTCCAAAATCAGCTTGCAGCATTTGTAAAATGATTCATAACTGAACACATGCCTCTGGCCACACTCAGGTTCTGTTATAAGAAGAGTCCCTGCATCTTTTAAAGGGCATCAAAGGATTTTGTTCTAGATAACAACAATGGCTTGCCTTACTGGGAATCCGCAACAAAGGGGTGGGAATATATGCTCTGTCCACAGCACGGGTAATGGACACACATTTTGCTTTTCCAGAACACACTCTGAAAGCAACCCGGCTGCCACTGCTGAGATAAGACTTGGTTGCCTGTCATCCTTCTGCACATCCTGGTTTCCTTTGGCAGCAAACTTCAATGAACGTGCAAGGAGAAAAGGAATACAAGGCACGTTGCATACACCAGTTCTGCAGTCCAAACGTGGCCAGGGAATGCTCATGCGGACCCAGACTTCAGGGCACACTGTCAACCTCACCACTGAAAGATGAAGCCTACGTGTTTTTCACTGAAAGTCTACTCTACCCCATTCCCAAGTCAATAAATATATGCATGAAATTAGTTTGATAAAAACTTTCCCTTTGGGTACAATTAGATTTTCTCTGTTTTGGAGAATGCTGAAATTATGATTTGAGGACTGTAACTTCAAACATTCTGGTACTGTCTTTCCATTGTCATCCCTTTTGTCCCTAGTGGACAAAAAGCTCACCCTCCATCAAAGACAACCTGGTTTAGGTAAGGTGACTCAGAGCAGACTGCAGCATTTTCCATGAGCTATTCAAAGTGCAATGAGGCTGACAGCAACTTCCTCCTCCTCCCCTGGTAAGCCATTCTCCCACAGCTCTTATTTTCCCTCACCTCCCACTACCACAACCAGTTACATCCTTACCTGCCCTTTTGCTACTGCAAACCTTGCATGAATTTGCTATTTGATTTTTTCCAGCAGGAGCCCTGTGAAAGCTCAGATTGGCTTCCTGTAGAGGAGAGAATACCAGTCTATAAACACTGGGCTGGTGGAAATCAAATTTGCTGTTAAGGTTCTAGAAATAAAGATCTTTTTTCTGTAGCATTAGTTCCTGTACAGGTCTATCTTCCCAGCTGGGCTTACAGCACTGAGGATACCGATTGCTAAACAGCTCCCAATGTGCACATATTGGAATTCAGACATTTACCGTCATCCAAACCAATCTGTGGAAATCCAGTGACAAAACAGTCTTACATTTACAGCAGAGCTATTAAACTCCCCCACCACCCCGTTGTCTGCAGCTAGCCAGCCCCAGGCACGTGTTTGTGCACTGACAGGGTTACAAGAAAGAACACAAGCTCAAAAGTGATGCCAAAATGTACTTACTTATTTTTACTCTCCAGCTTTATTCATGAGTTCATGGGGGCCTTCTAGTTATTCTTAAACTCATTTGCAACTTCCTATAATATGTATGCTTTCAAATCACTCTAGAAGCTGTTATAATCAAATAGCCAGGTATCAAAACATAACCAGAGTCAAACTAGCTTATAACCCACCACGTGTAACGCTCCCTTAAGAACCTCAGACATGGAACTGCCGCCCCCATCAAACAAACTCACAAACATTAACCTTTAATCTAAGCTTGTGATTAAAGCACTGAGCTTCAATTTGCAAGACCCCCACTCTGTTCCTAGTTCTGCCAGCGACCTCAGGCAAGTAATTTCATTTTTCTCTGCCTTGATTCTCTATCTTAAATGAAGGAATAACAGCTGCTTTTAACAGAAGGAATTCTAAGGGGAGGAAAAAGGAAGCTAAATCAGTTGGTACTTAGGCAGTACTCAAATATGATACTGATGGAGAACACAGTGGTACACTGACAACTAGCTACATACCTAAATGCCTTAGAAAAACTGCCACACGTTTCCCTCATTCAAAACAGTAAAACTTCCCCATAAGTACCTGTCAAGCAGCACAGAAGCTACTGCTTGTAGCACTTTTTTCCTCAGATTTTTAAGATTTTTATATAGGCCATGTACAGATAGCACGTAAACAGACAGAAAAAACAACAGGGAAAGGACAAATCCTCCCAAGAAATTTTACACATTTAACTATAAAAAAGGATGCCTCATAAACACCATCCTGAGCACTACAGCTTCTACAGCCTGAAGCTAATGTTGAGAGGCAGAATAAACTGGATGTGTATGTAGCTCAGGGTAAAGGTGTCATAGCAAATACAGCAACCACAGGGGAGTAGTTGAAAATGCCACAGTGAAGCTTAATGATGAGTGACTACAGGCACAGACAGCCCTGTTTCCTGGAGGAGGTTCATTCCATGGCAATCCAATTGTCATGGACGGAGGAGACAAAACACCAGTATCATATGGCAGCAATAAACAATCCCTGCCCACCCTCCTGCAATTACCCTCAGAACCAGATGTTAAATGCCAGTTTTGTTCAGGTAAGTATGGGCAATGCAACAGCATGCTGGCCTCCTGCCTGTGTTCACCTGCTTGGAAGCATGCACGCACACGCTTAATGGACATCCAAAACTGTACATGTGCATGTCAACTGTCAGCAAATGCTTGAAGTACAACGTGAGCCTTGAGTATGTCAGCCAATGAACACATACTAAAGTCTCTGATGCTTGTTCATTTTAATGTAGAGTACACGTTTAAATTGTTGTCTTTGCATGCCTCTCCCCTGTGAAAGCACATCCCTGTAAGAACATGTGCATAGATGTATGGGACAGACACACAATCTCTAGGTATCTCAATCAAGATGTGTGCATGTAGAATCATCTAAGGTCTGGCGAGTCTTTTTAAATAATGCTACAAGACCATTGCTATAAGCTGTCTTGTGATGTCAAGTAATAAAGCAATCAGCCTTCACACTACGGAAGAGCCAGGATTTTTTAGAATGATTGCACCTCTCTCTAACAAATTCCCTCTGATGTATCTTTTTCTTCTACTACAAAATTAGCATGGGTCTAGAGCGCTTATTAGCATGGGTTCTTAACTTCATCTGTAATGTGCTCACATCTCAATATTGTAACAGGAAGCCGGCAAAAGGCATGAAGGGTGAAGATCTGTATGCAGAGAAGCTTCACGCATTAATGACTGAGGCTTGATTAATAAACAACCCTTCCCACCCACCTGCCCTTCAGGAAACATTTGTCTGTTGGGTACAGATGATTTTGTAATCCACTCAGATAACAACAATACCTCTTACCTATCAGATAACACAAACAGAGCTTTAAGTTAAAGCCTGACATTTAATATCAGAGATGCAAAATCTACACTCAAGAGCACAGCTAAACCTGCACAGAACATGATACAGTAAGTCGGAACAATGTATTTCCATTTCACAGTAAGAAACAGACAACTGATGCAATGCTTTATTTCCAAAGTAAAATGCATGTTCATTATTGTCCATGTGTGGGCAAGACATTCCATATTCCTCCTCAGCACTGCAGCAGTGCAATTGGTATCCAAATCTGGAAGAACAGCTGCATTTCCAGAGATGCTTTTAAGAGGTGCCTGGGAAAAAACTGGTTCCTGACGTGAACCAGGTAACAGGTCGATAATACACAAACCCATTTGCTAAACACTACTTGAAAAAATCACAGGCAGCATAATTGACTTTTACAGCTTGGATAATGTAGGTCACTGCATTAGCGCAACAAGAAAATGAATGTATGCTGAAGTGAAAGACAGAAGGGAAGTAATTACAAAATATAGATTAAATAACCATCAGATAACAGGCATAATAAGAACAACCAGGGTGAAGATAGAGGAGAAACAATTTGTTAAATGGATTGTAGCAGGGTTCTAAGAAACTGTTGGTCGCAGATGCTAGACTTTTTTCCCCTCCCCTCCTTCAGTGCAAATTCAATAGAATAAAGCATTCCTCCCCTTTTTGGAGCTGATATCCTACTTCTTGTGATATCAGCTTACAGCTTGCACAGCCTAGAGGCATTATTAAGTTAGAACCTGATTATATTCACACAGTTCTTAACTCTTGCAGAAACAGGAAGCAAGAAAGTCTCCAACAAATAAGAGGGATCACAGTATCCTGCAAAGCCCTGAGCTCTGGCAGGTCTTACTGCCAGCCCTGAATTCTGGCAAAGTCTTATGAAAAGCTTTGGATTATCAGTGCTTCTGCAGTTTAGCCCAAAGTTAAAAAACACCACACACCTGCTCTCCCCCCAGACAAATAACCACCCCAAGGACTCCAAAACAAAGCAAAAAGTGTGGCATAGAAGACTAGATAAAGATGCATATATAATTGTTTCTTCCACGTTAAGCCTGGCTGGACTGAAGTGGTTTAATAATACTCTGAACTTACCAGTAACAGATAGCTGTTCAGTGGGATGTAAGAGTAGCATTTGGAGCACTGTCCATCTTCTAGCAGTTGCACGTCTTTACATCTCATGAAATCACCATCAGAAGTGCCACTCCTTTTAGGGGGACGCATAGCAAAGGACCACATAGACCTGAACTTCTTTTTGCTAGAAAACAGTCTGGGCAAACCTACAGTGAGCGACACCTGAGAAGACCAAGGGCAAAGATGACAAGCCAGAAGGGATATAACATAGCTGCTGCTCATACTCAATCAGTACCTTGTATCAATGCATAAGCGACACTGACCTGCACTCCAGAAAAAAATTCTTCTATCTCAACTCCTGCAAATTTGTATCAGCTAGCTGATGTGTAGCTGACACCCAATAATGTACAGATTGGCATTCTAACAGGGACAGGGACAGAAGCTGAGGAAAATAAGAGTCATCAAGAACTTAGTGGAAGTGAAAGCTGTGCAATTTCCATATTGAAGAGCAACAAAATGCACCAGCTTACACAGCCACTTCTGAATTTAACTTCATGAGATCAAAGGAATTTGCATGATGGCTACATACAGACCCTCAGAAGTGGTAAATGGGGAATGAGCCTCAGAGGCACGTATGTCCCCTGGAAAGGCACAGCACATTATACATACCAACACAGAAGGGTACCAGCCAGCTCCTCTTTGTCCCATAAGTATGGAAAAGGCACAGCAAAGGAAAAAGGGGACAGAAAGGCTCCACAGAAGCATGACTGAGGAAGAATCCTCTGGTCCTTGTGAATGCAGGACAAACTACCACTATCCTGTTCATTGCTTCACTGTACAATGCACAGGATGCCTGTACTCAACAACTACTGCGTTTAGATGGTTTTTTTCCCCTTAAGAAAAAGGGAATTCAACATGGGCTTGACATCCCCACTTGATCATGTGCTAGTACAGCAAACACAAACACACCATGGGAAGGGTCTAAGAAACAGGCTTCACTTCTGCTCATTCTCAGCCCAAGTGAAGGAATGGGAAAAGTTCCTCTCAAGACCCAGTTTTTGCCTTTTACTGCAATAAGGGGCAGCATTGCCTCATCCAGTGATTTTCAACACAGGCCCTAATATATGTTCTCCTGAGGCATTACTTCTGCTGTATGCAGCTCATAGCTGCAGTGGATCATCCTTGTCCTCTGTTGCTCTGTTCATTAATCAATGGTTCCTCTGAATGTGAATGAGTTCAGAAAGGAGCCAGGTGAAAGGCATGGCAATTTGCTCACAGCTTGATAATTATGCATTTTTCAAAATAAATTAAAGCCAGAGCTAACAGCAGCACACTGTTTTCAGAAGTCCTCCTTATACAAAGAAATTAATTGGAAAGTACATTGATTGGAGGGGTTGCTGAATTCCAGCATAGAATTTATTTCCCTGTTGTTTTTAAGGCAGCTCCCAGACAGCTCACCAAACAGAACCTCTCACCTCTGCTCTAACTGGGAGGGAGATGAAAGGAAGCACAAATAACCTCTACTCATCTGAAACTACCTTTGGAAAATCCTTGTTTCCTCATGGAATAAAGCAGTGTTTGGAAGGGAAAGGGATCACAGTCTCCAGTCAATCTTTGGGTTACCCCCCTAAAATGCTTCAAGATCAATTAAAACAAGAAGGCACATGGCAATGAAGTTTTAGAAGAAAAATGCTTTAAAGTAGCCTCTTTCATCCTGAGAAAGGCACATCACGGGTATGGGTGAACAAGCAGCAGAGAAACATGATATGCAAAAAAATCATCTGTTACTTCTTAACAGAAGAACTACTTCTTAACAGAACATTTTGAAATGACTTCAAAATTTCAAAACCAAGCAAACTAGAACCCCATCCACTCCAGGACTATAGGCTCCTGGTTACTTGACACAGAGCATGTCTGAACTCTGGTCCAAACACTTTGGCAACTTGCCACTCAATCTGAGGTATGGTAAAGAGGTAACTTCAGATTCCCAGGGCACAAGACACCACAAAGCACACTCGCAAGGACCCTTATAGGAGAATCCTTTCCACTGAGTGTGCTAAACACGCTAACTTACAGCAAGGTTAGGGCAGCCTTTCAAGCTATTACTACAGTAGATTACAGAATGTGGTTGTTCTCTGTAGAACAAATTGGGGGTTATTCCCCTCCCCAACCCTGTTCATCTTACCAGCTTGCATGGGCCTAAAAGGGCAGCTGTGTATAATAAGTTGAGTTTGTGTAATCAAATATTTTAGTAGATGAGATTCGTTTTTAATTTGTTGTTGTCAGTTCTTCCCCTACTCTTCATAGGGCTGCACCCAGCACAGCAGGAATTTCTCTTAACCAAGGTTTTCCAGATCTAGTGCTGGCATACAGAGGCAATTAATGCAGATAAGTAAAAGATGGAATCCACAAGAGAATTACACCTACTTGGATCCATTTCATAACATTTGTTTCACTACACAATAAATAAGGTTGCAAGGAGACGCTGCTGCTTTCTTTCTAAGAGTGAGGCACTGGAGCACTCCGAAAAGAAAGAAAATGTTCCCACTCCAACATGCTTAAATATGATATCTTCATTAATAGCTGTTGCTGCCAAAGCCAAGAGTTCAGGGTTTATAATCCAGTTGCACTGTGACATCTGAAACAAAAGATTAAAGTTTGATTTCATTCTTACAGTTGCTCAAATTCACATATATGCAACTCTGGTTGATGACAGCAAGCCCAGTTTCCATGGAGCCTGCAAGCGACTACAGCCAGGTTTCTGATATCTACCCGCCATACCCATGTTTAAACTTAATCTTTCCACACATCATTGTAGTATCTGAATATCTGCAGAAAAAAGTAATAACAGGTCCCCTTCCCTTTATTCAATGCCAGGGTAAAATGGATTTATATTCTGTTCCAGTTGAAATTGCTTCTGTTGGCTAAGCTAGGATACATTTGTATGAATTACTCCTGAGATCCCTGTGATCCACATTCAGGGAAGAAGGGATGAATTGGCAAGATAAGAGCAGCTGGAGCCCACTTCTGATTTCCTAAGCAAGATATCTTCATAATAAAATTAAAATGAAAAACCCCAACATCAGCCAAAAGCAGATACCACATACGGAATACCATCTGTATTAACCCTTCATAGACAGTTACCTCACAAATAAGCAATGTGCTACTTTTACATAGAAAGCAGAAAGTCACTAGGGCAGCTGGCTAGGATATAGACTGCAGTGGCATCAGGCCAAAGCAGTTTTCTGGTCAGCTGTACGCCTTTCCTCTGCTGTGCATGATATTCCTGTGCACTGTGTGGAAGAAGCTATAGAGCAATTCCGCAAGTATAGCAAAAAGTTCCAGAGAGGTTCAGTAGCCTCTTAAGTAGAGACCTAAAGCTATGCTTTGGCTGAAATGTAACCATGCACCTTACCTATGTTAACTATTCATATCAAGGCTGTGCACACTTCAGGGGCAAAACACTACTGAACTCAATGACAGTTCGACGATTAATGCCACAGGAACTGTTTACAACTCTGAACCTGTTCACTGCTGCACATACAGTCCCCTCAATTACTGACAGTATCTCATATACAGCAGAGCATATAAATCCCTTATGGACTCTTACGCCTTTCATCAGTTCCTTGACACAATGTCCTTAATTGCGTATCAGTTCACTAGTCAACATTGTTCACCAATTCTTATATGAATAATAAAGCTCTGCCTCAGGGCCACAGTGAGCCCAGCAAAATGACTAATCTAATGGATCAGAGATACCTGAGCTGTCACAAAACCTGCACATTTCAAAACTACCTACCTTCAAGGGAAAAACAAGATGCCCAAAGAAATACTAAAAACACAAGCAGAGTGCAGGTTGCATATTAATGCTGATAAAGCTGCTTAAAGTCAATTGAACCTCACGGGCAATGAAGGTCCAGGTGTACAGTCATATGCCAACTTTTAAAAAGCTTCTAGTTGAAACAGTTATGGGGTTTTTAAAAATTTTTAAATCTGCACTGCTTCCATTTTTAAAGGATCAGTTGAGGACATGTGAAAAACCTCTTTTCTTCCCTTGTCTTCCCCTGCACCAGACAGACTGTATCAATTGGTATGCAGGGTATGAGCCAGCCTGCAGGACTTTCTATTCATTCCCCAATTAACTTGTTTCAGTTGTGCCAACTTTGATTTTGCTGCCGAAGCCACACAGGAAACTGTGCTAAGGGCTGTATGTTTCAGAAAGGGAAGGCGCAGACCTCAAATCTTCCAAAAATACAAAGCAACACCTAAGCAGCATTTACCTGTAACCATGAATATTCTGCTTCAAGACAAAAAGTCTTTGCAGGCAGATAAATGGGCAATTGCCACCACCATTCCTAATTTGTAACACTGAACAATTTTCTTTTAGGCCCATGTACTATTGTGCATGTGCTGTTTTTTCTATTGGGCATGCTATCACAGCTTGGTTCTGAGGTTCTTGCTTTGTGCCAGACCACCACTAATGCAGGACAAAACCAATGTGATTACAAGTGCTCCCAGCCTCTTCATACCATTACGTACCAGCACAAGCCCACTACCTTCTCATGGAGAGCATACAGCTCACCAAAAATAGAATTACAAGCCAGGAGACATCACCTCACATCATGCCCCGACACATATTTGGCTATAGTTACTTCTAACACCTGTTTGCCTCACAAATTCCTGAAGGCCTCCAGTGATGGAAACTCCACAAACACAGCAGAAATCTATCCCACATTTGTCTCCAGATTTGGTGGAAAATCTTGACAACCTCAAAGGCTTTACAATGGTTTCTATACTCTTGTCTGGACGCTATTCACCTGTTTCAAAGGATAAAAACCAAAAGCTGCATCGTTGCATTAAGTCTTGTCCTGTGATGCTCTTTCACAAAATAGTTCCTCCCCAAGTATACTCTATTCCTTCAGGCTCTGAGTTAATATGCAAAAATAAGGAAGATAGCTATTTCAAGTGCAGTTTTTGGAAATTAATTGGTCATATAACCTACTCGCAACCCAAAGCTCTTTAGCCTGAACCCCCCCCGCCCCCGCCCCCCCCCGTTGTGTTTATAACCTTTCAGAATCATTTCAGAATTTGGCTGCTGTTTTTACTGCTGTACCAAGAAGGCAGGAAAGTACCACATCAACTTCACTTATGGTTCTGAAGCTGAAGTCATATCCAAAATACACCTCCATTTTGGAGGCAGCTGGATGCTTTAAGGAAGCTTGTAAGATTTATACTTGCTATATTTAATATGGCTATTAACATGTGGACAAAGTAGAGTTGGTGATTGGCAATAGTAGGCTTTTTCATCCCTCATCCCTTTGTGGTTCCCTTCAGCAAGCTGAACTTCTTTTCAGCAACCTTTCATTCACACCGATTTGGAACACCACTGCTGGCACTTTTGGAGTTTTGCAGAAATGCAGCCACAGTGTGGAGTAGCTGCCATTGACAGACTCATCTCTGCCTCAGCGCAAGATGAAAACAGAAGAACTGCCCTTTCCGTCTCGCTGTTCCTTTTGAAAATCCTTATGGTTTTATTTTCTGAAGAGTCTCTACATTCCAATGGTCATTTCTACCACCAGTCTTTCTACTAAGTGATATTACCGTGGAAAGGCTCCTGAATCCAGTGGTCTAGGCACTCACCAGGAAAACCTAGGTCCTACTCCTGGAAGTGATGCCTGAGGTGGACCTCACCCCCCAGTTACTGCACATAACTACAATTTTGCATTTGTTATTTATATGTAATATTTGCGTTATTAACACTTGCACCTATTCAAAAAAACAGCCTCCCTGCTATACCAGTTCCTATCCACCAGCTCCTAGAAATACAGCCGCCTCAGGAGGCAGGAACTTGTCAGCTCCTAAGAAACATACAGAGGAACAGGCAACTGCTAGAGACAAGGGAAGAGGAAGGATGCTGTACAAATACAAAAAATACCTGTGCTAGCAGAGAGCACCACTGGTGTCAGACACACTCCATCAAATCCAGTGCAAAGGCACCCACTAACTTTAGAATTCTGCTGTAGCACTCACCAAGTACACCAGCCCTCCAAAACAACAGATCAAGTGAATGGACACAGCTGCAGAGCACAGCAAGAGCAGAAGGGTCAGTGTCTGAGCCACATCTCTGCAAACCCTATAAAAAAGGCCAGCAGAAGCTTGTCCCTCAGTGACTGGGAAGGCTGCCCAGTGCCGCGTCAGGGGAGCACCCTTGAGGTTTGCAGCTCTCTGGCAGACCTCTGTGGGTCTTGCTTCATTAGCTCCTCAGGGCTGCTGCACTGTAGAGACAGGCAGAGCATCAATGATTTTGTTGGTTTTTGTTTTTTAATTCATTTAAACAGCAGAGCTGGGTGGGACCAGAGAGGCAGTAGCCAATTAAGGAACCATCAAACTTCTCTTAAAAGCCTCCCTCAACAATGTTCCCCGCTCCTGCCTCCAGCCAACATGGTAATTGTGTCTAATTTCTAAATTTTCATGCAGTTGCTGTATTTGCCTCCCCTTAATGAGATGTAAATGTGTTGCCAGTTTGTGGATTTGTTTAATTGCAGGGTAGCTAAACTGTGATTGGCCAGAAGGTTCATTTTTAAATTTATTTATTTAGCACACATGCAAAGCATTTTTAAGATTCTTTTCTCCAGCTAAGAGAGGGAGGGGAATATCTGCTATTTTCCTGTTATGTTCAGGGTTCTGTTGCAAAGAAACCATCTGGTTTTCCAAGTGTTTGCTAGCAAACTTAAGACTCCTGCCACATTCCAAGTGTTTGATGCAAGTCTGAATACCTCCCATTTGATTCAGGTTCTGAAGCTGGACTCTGACACCGAGGGATCTTTGAAACCCAGGGGCACAAGGAACACACAAAGCACTTTAAGTGGCATCACTGCACACCAATACTCATTCTTTGGGCTTTTATTCACCCACCTCCCATAAAGGCATTTAAAAGAAAGACTTAAGTCTTAAACCAGGTAAGAACAGGGTCATCATTATCTAGTCTAACTCCAAATAAGCTCTGCTAAAGCTTGAAGGAAAAAAAAAATCTGATTTTAGTACCTTTAACTTACTGCCACTTCAGAGTTTACCCAAACATGGGAGAGCAGTTAGGAAACTACTAGATCTCAACTAGATTTTTTTTTTTCTGAAGTAGCCCAGACCAGTTCACATCAGTAAGTGCAAAAGCAGTTTAGCTGTACAGGTGTGTAGATAAAACCCTTATTTGTCCTGCAGAACCTTTATCACTGAGGATGATGATACAGAAAAGGTCCAGTTTGATTTGCAGATCTCAAAACATCTGGAAATGAGACAGTCAGCTCCTACAAACTGTGACCATCTGGTATCACTTAATAAACAGAACCACAGAGCCATTTCTGCAGGGGCAGCTTTCAAAATGGACCCATGCAGTAAAAGCAGAAAGTTCTAGCTTTGGCGCTTTGTAATCCAGAGATCAATTCCTCCATTCTGCTGCTACTTAACAACAATTAGTCTACTGAGAAAGCCTTAAAAAGTGTACCTTTTTCAATACTAAAACCACTGTATAAATACATTAATTTTCAGTATTTCTTCAACATTCTGATTCTGCTGAGTTTTATAGCACCTATTGCTGCTTTTACCACTTACCTTCATGTAATGACTCACCCAAATAATTGAGACATGCACACAGGCTTCGGCTCAACCTTTCAGTAAAATTCTGAAGCAGCAATATTTACCTTGGCATTAGACATCTTAGTACTGCACCAAGAAAAACAGATTCCAATTACCATCATCTAGAAGTCCCAACAACCAACACAAAGGCTGTGAAAACCCAAGTCTCACGGTCCCTTCCCCATTCTGATGTCTTACAGGAACGCCTCAGGATACATCCCTCAGTTTTTCTTCATGGGCTAGAAGGCCCAAATATTTACCACAATTAGGAAAGCTTCCTTTTGTGGCAAGCTTGTCTAGAAGACACCACAATCATCTAGTCACCAGTAAAAAAAACAATGCTGTGTAAGTGGTGATATCTTGTTGTGCAAGTCACTTCTATGCATCCTAGAGAAAAGTTTATTTTGACTCCATCTACCTGCCATTTCACCATAAACAGATACCTACAAAGGTAATCAGCATGTCCCAGGCATCACTTCTCTCAACCACTGTCGAGTAAGGGCCAATAACACCAGCCAACATAGTAAAGGGAAGTGACAGCAGGGAAATAATTTTGCCTTTAACTGACACATTATCCAGTTAAAAGCCATTTACTTTCTGCTGCTTGGTGTGTCGTTGTTCATTTTAGTTTTGAAGTGACCATCTCCCCAAGCGCCATTAACATGCCAGCACTGAAAGGGAATTTATAGAGCGTGCACCCCCAGAGAATTATAACCTGGGTGGTTATGGTGAAGGAAAGTACTTTGTGGGCTCTTTGTTTATTCTTACAGCTCCCATCCCATTGGACTCAGAGCATCCAGAAGGAGAAGCATCAGGCAACTCCACTGTCATCACCTTCTCCCCATAGCATAGTATGAACTGATAATGTATTTCAGCAGCAGTTTTCTGGGAGGATCCCCCAGCATTCAATGAAGTACAGCCCTGACTTTAAATTCGTCTTTCCAGAGGAAGGATGAGTGTATTCTGCAACACTGGCAGGCAACCACTACTGAGAGGACCATGGCAACAGCTTACCAGCAAATACAACAGTCCTGGGTAAAGTGAAAAGAATTACCGCGTAAAGCTAGGGAAAATATTATGCAAGAGCATGACCCAAAATGGAGAACTTTGCCAGGACAAGATTCCCTCAGCTGCAAAAATATTATGTGAAACTAGATGTGCACAAAGCATATGAAAGAGCTCAGCTCACAGCTGCTTGTCTCTTGAATCTGATGCAGTCAAAGGAAAATACCCAGGAGTACTATCCTCCCTTCTAATCATCCCAGCTAACCATAAATAGCAATGAATTTCAAACTATTGGACAAACTGTCACTTTATGAAGCGATAGCATCAGAGCAAGGCTAAAAGGCACCATTTACCATGTGGCAAGGAGTTGCAGTAAAAGCCCAAGTTACCTTCGAAGCCTGAATTACTGATGTTATTTGTATCGACATCTACAACCTCAAATTTGATGTAGCAAACAAATACAAGTCTGCTTCCACCATAGTAAGGTCAGGCAGGATTCAAACCACACCATCAGGCAACTCCCACACAAAACTGTACACCTTTAGTTGCCTAGCAGGAGAGGGGCAAGTAGTTACTAATTGAATTTGCAGTTGCCCTTTACCCAGATATGCAAATTCATCTGTCATCTGAGCATTAGTTTAATGTGAATCACCACAGATAATGGAAAACAATACTTATGCTAATAAGAGAACAGAGCAAAAGCTTTGCAAATAAGATGCTATTTGTTCACCAGCCAGGGTGCTGCTGATTAGAAATAGGAGTGGGATTGATAGCTCCATCCACCTCTGCTTCTGGCATACCCCTGCTGGGCACCCCACGGCCCCTCGCTCCCCCCCTCAGGAGGGGGACAAAGCGGGCCGAGGGGCCAACAGGGAAGGGGAGCACGCAGCTGAAGGAAACCCCCAGAGCTCACCTGCACCTTCCCAAGAGGGCATGCACGCTCTTTCAACCGCCTGCACCCGCTCTCCGGCTGGGCACTCGGGCCGAGCCCCGCACCTCCGAGTACCTCGCGCCCTCTGCGGCCGCCATTTTAAGCACGGCGGGCACGCGGTGGGG
>VXAL01011324.1:1685078-1761935 GCA_013399475.1 Chauna torquata | reverse complement strand
AGCGCGCGGCGAGGGCGGGAAGCGGGGAGTGGTCTGTGAGGAGCCGGCGGGGCTCGCGTTGCAGCGCTGCCGGGTCGGGGGCGTCGCTGCCGGGGGGCTGCTCCACTGCCTGGCACCCCGCAGGGCAGCAGTTCCTCACCAGCCTGGGAAGGGCAACGTGATGACTTTGGGGAAAAAAAAATTAATAACACCCCCTTGAGTTTTGCAGTGGTCTTTTCCACATGGCGGCCTGATGCAGAGTGGCTTCTGCAGGCCTTCGTCTTCTCTCAGAAATCGTCACCCCTGAGGAGAGGAGATGGTTTTTCCGTAGGGTGACAGCACGGAGATGCGGCAGGAGGAGCAGCTGGAAGACCCTGGTAAGAGCGCTGGGCTTTCAGGGCTGTGGCTCTGTCGGTCTGAGCGGTACATGTGCCGAACCTGGTGTGTCCCCTTGGTGGTAGCTGCGCAGCTTGAGGAGGTGTGGAGGTCATTTTCAGGAAATGTTATGACTTGTTATGTTATTGTTAACAGAGGTTGTCCAATAGTGCTGTTGGATATATGCAAATATATGCAAGCCTCTGACTAGAAGTGCTTGAGGCAGAAATTTTCTGCTTCTGCTCCTTCAGGTGTCTGCAGTAATGTGATTGAGTGAGGCATGTTGTTTCTCACTCTTACTAAACAAAGTCACCATCTCGGAGCCCTTGGTTTTGTGAATAAACACCTGATGCAATGAGAAATGCTTATATAGAAGAGGCATGTCTGCATGGGTGACCAGAAAACAGCTCCGGTGCAAGGTGAGCTGATGCGAAGATTGGCCTGTTAGGCGGTGGTTGGTACATGGTTTTTAAAGACTGTATGATAGAAGAAGAGCCTGATGAATGTACGTAAACACACAGCAAAAGAAAACATTGGGATATCTAGAAAATGCTGCTCGGAACTCACCGGATGTTTTGATGCCTTGTGCTAGAATTGGGTTGGCATCCCAGATGCATGAGTGAGCCAGGAAACAAGCGTGGAGAGGGACTTCATTAGCAAGGTAATAGGGGATATGGCAACAATCAAGAGCCAAATATTATGCCGATGCTAAGGTGTGGGCTGAGTGGGCAGAGCTCTGAAAGGACTTCAGAGCCAGCAGGCTACTTGCAGACAAGAATTGTAGTAAGTGGGCGAAGCTTTGCGGAGTAACCATACTGTGGCAGGATATGATTCAGAGGCACTGGCACAGCTGTATAGGGATTTGTAACCTGTCATATTGCTGAACTGTAATCATGTTCAGTTGTATGATAGGATGCTTCTGCCTGTGCTAGCTCCAAAAATTTGTTGGTTCCTTCAATTTCAACCCAACTAAGCAAGATTTAAAATACTTAGGTTTTTAGGAGGGGAATAAAAAAGCAAGTGTATAATGACATTGCTTACTTGACTTACCATACCCAGCACTGTACTTTCATCATTTCTTGCACAGTTATTACCTTTGGCTTTTAATGTTTTATTATATAAATAGCCATCAAATACGGAAGTGTACCAGCCCCAAACAATGGAACCCAGCATCTCCTGAAGGAGGACTGGAGGTAGGGTACCACGTTATCTTGAGATTTCCCTAAATATTGCATGTAATTCTGGAGATTTCTAAAGCAAAGGAATAGCTCCGTATGCAGGGTGATACAGGAGCAGAATCTGTTCTTCTGCTAATTTTCATTCCGGAAGGGTAAAGATCTGAATAAATGAGTGCTTGAGAGATGTCTGAACTAAGAGGTGTTGCCCCACTAAGAAATCCTAATCTGACTCAAGTAATGTGGCTTCATGTTTCCAAGGCCAGAGGGGACAACTGCACAGCAGGGAAAGGATGCTGCTGCTGGGAAGGTTTCTCTTGTTTTACTTCCGTTCCCCTTTCCGTTCCCCTTTCTATTCCCCTTTCCTTCTCTTCCTGTGATCCATCACGCAGGGTTAGGGAAATCACAACCCTTAATGCAAGCAAGTGGAACGGTGTTTCTGGCTTCTCCTGCTCTCTGTGACCTTTTGTCTCAGAGGCACTCAGAGGACTCAGTAATAGAGTCCAGTTGGCAGTGTGACCTTGTGTGGGGCAATTGGCAAATTTTCTGATGTTGATGGTTTGCGAACAAATTGCTCTTCTAGCAGTGTTTTGGCAGAGACGGTAGTTTTGGAGAAATGCAATAGCATTTGTGAAAGTTACTCACTGGTTCAGACCAAATGATGAAGACATACATAGCCCCTTCCGTTGGAGCTCTGCCAGCATACCTGTAACCCACCACTGAAGTTTCTGCAGCTGCTAGGAGACCGAGCAGCTGTGAGGACACACAGCATTCATGAGCTACTGCATTTGTTCTGTCTTGTATCTACTACACACACCTGCAGCAGAATCCATATCAGAAATGCTAAACTGCAGACCTGGCCATCTAGTAGTGCTTCTGCAATTTAACTTGCTGCATCTAAATTCTGAACAGTAACTTCTCCAGTCTCACTCCCATGCTCCTGCATAGCGTATCCTCTCTGCAGCTGGACAGAGCTTTTCTCCTGAATCTCTTTACCCTTTCATCTTCCAAGGAAAAGTTGTACTAGGATGTAGCTGCATTAATCTGAATGCATCATGCCTAGGACTCTCCTGGGACCTTGTTCTCTGTTGAACCTGTTTTCATTCATCTATCAAAAAATATTAATTTTCCTTTTTGCATTGCTCTCTGCTCAGATTTTTTATTTTTCCTTATCTTTTAAAGCACTGAGGAACTCTTTCCCCCTCTGCTCGAACCACAGGATGATGATTAAGTTGTTTTTCCCTCCAGCTCTTTTCAATGCATCATTTAGCAGACCTCCTCTAACATGTTCTGAAAAGCCTCTCTTATCCCAGGTAGAGGGTGGGGAGGAGAGTCTGCAGGCTGGTGGGACTATGGAGTTGAAATCCATCTGGGTTTAAATAGCTCAAGGTCAGCTCAGGATGGAAAGGACAACAGCAGACTTCTGGAGAATTCAGTCAATGAATTGTTGATTGGAAAAGCTCTTTCAGATCCCTGTGGAGTGGAATCTGGAAGAAATGTGTTTTCCAAAAGGAGGACAGCGGGTTAGTTGTTAATGATTTCAATAAAGCAAGAGAAGGCACATTAGGAGGTTGGCCATAAGGGTAAAAAAGGAGGCTGGTGTGTTGCTCATTAGTGGTTTGCTAAAATTAACTCCATTACCATGTTTGCTTTCATTGCAAACCTTCCATTTAATCACAATTCCCACTGAACTGCGAGGAAGGGACCCTGCATCATGCTACAGGTTGTCAGTATAAGGAGAGAACCCAGAGCCGAGATGTGTGAACTGCTGTTTCAGGGGTTGTCTCAGTGGTATAGTTGAGCCTGTTCAGCCTGGTTTTGCTCTACTGTTATCTTGGGAGGCGAGTGGAGATTTACTATTGTACCTTTCCGAAGGTATCACATGTATTATTTCACCAGGATTGGCAGGAAGTTTAAATTAAGACTAAAAACAGAGGACCTCATCCAAAGGATGGTGAAATCAGTGACAGCAATTCTATAAATTTCTGCCAGGCTTGGATTAAGCCAAAAACCCTACAAATTTAGTTCCTGTAAGAAAACAATGTTGTTGCCTTTTTTTTTTTTTTTTTTTAACCATTTTCCTCTCTGGGTTCTTGCATTTCCTTTTATGTTCTCTTTTCTCCCTTTCACATGCTTTTGATTCTCATCTTGTCTTTTATTTACTGCCAGTTCTCTCTTTATGTCAGGAATCTTATACTGAAATGCCATTCTCTTTTCCACATACACCATTCTGTTTTCTGCATTCACAACCTTTAAAAAAGAAAAGGCTTTGCTGCTCTCTGTGAAGGTGGCTGCCAGTTGCTAGTTAATGTTTTAGTTCACAATGCAGAGTGAAAAAAAAGAATACCTGGAATGCTCTTCCAGCATTGGGGGGTATTCTGCTTTCATCATACAGATATCCAGACAGTTCAGAAAATGATGACAGAACAGTTTTGGCTAAACACATGAGGATATGTTGAGCTGCTTTTTTTTTTTTCCAGTGAAATCCATGAAGATTTCAAGAGTCTATGCCACATAGAAGTCAGTACAGCAAGTTCAGAAGAGAGAAGGGCTCAATTACATGTGCACGGATTTGAACTTGTGGCTTCAGATTGTGAAGCTACTGCAAGCCTGTCCATTCCCTTTAACTTCCACTTAGTCCTGCTTTTCCAGTCACAAGTAAATGTAGATGGTAGCTTTTTTTGCAAACAGGAGCCAGTTTGGAAAGGGAAGGTGACAAGTCGCAAAGTGAATGGAAGGAGAGAAAAGGAGGTGCTAACAATTCTTTGATGGAAGTAGGTCAGACTTTAATGCTATGGCCTGTCTCTGGGCTCCTTTGGAACAGTTATAGCTGCAGTTTGAGACAGAGATTGCACTACGAACTGAGAGCAGATGTTCTGTGAATGCAGTTAGCTACTAGCAATAAAATCCTAAGTGTTTGGAAAATGCAGTAATTCAGTCATGTGATTTTTATTCCTGTACTTTGGTCACTGACCCTTCAATGGCACTGAAAAATGGGAGCAGATTGTATTTAGAAAGAAAATGGAAGATGGCTGTCAAAAATAAATAAATAAAGTAGCTAAGCCCATTCTAATTAAAACTCAGGGTGAAGTAGTTATCTCATTCTTGTAGCTGGTTCCAAGGCTCTGGTTCCTGCTTTATGTCCATGTTTTGTGTCTGTGGATATGATGCAGATAAATTTAATTCATAGAGTGATACAAATATGAGGCTACTTCTGGTAACATACTACGTTATCAGCAAAACTGGCTGCCAGGAATTAGGCTGCTGCTCTCACCAGTCAGTGCTAATGTGCGGGGTAGTCCTTAATACAATATGAATAGTGGGGCTATGATTACCTGATTGTACAGGTAAGTGCTCAGGTAGCGTTAGAACTGCCTTCACAGATCTCTGCCATAGATTCAGGAGGGCATTGATCAATCGGTATAGCTCAGTGGGCAGAAGAACTGGGGAGTGAGACGAGGGAATGACAATAAGTGAGTCTTCGTCCTATGCTTAGCCAGAGGTGGAAATATCAGAGTGAAATACTCTCTGCTTTCAGCTCTAACCTTGTCAAACCATAGCTACTGCTTTTCAGTTGTGAAATCTCATCTTATCTACCCTGTGCCCTGAGAACACTGAGCATTTTCTCCTTATGCTCCTAGAGCTCTGCAAATGAGCAGAGCCTACACAAACAGGCTTCAAAACTAGAGCAGTGTTTGTGGCAAGTGGACCTAGGGTGCACGGGAGAGGTACAACCAGGAGCTGGCAGCCAGCTTGGTAGGCAGAGAGCTGATACTGGAGGGGGGACCATGCTGTCCGCCTTTTTTCTGACTGTGCAACAGGTTTGCCTTGCTGTGCATTGGTTTCCCTAGCAAAAAAAGAAAAAAGCAAGAAACAAAGCTGTGTAAATCATTGGTGTTTAGCAATGTGCTGAAAAGAAGAAAATACACTTCTGGGGAAATAAAAGCATTTGTTACTTTCCCAGGAAAGGGGTAGGGGGACAGGTGATGGAGAAGGAAATATGTGTTTCTGGTTGAATGAAACATTGATTTGTTTTGATGGAAGAGGGGGAAGTGATCCATTCTATTACAATGTGACATATTTTTAAAACAAAAGATCTCGGTGATGGAAAAAAAAGAAAGGATTGGTTTAAAAAAAGAAAAATGCACAAAATATGTTTCAGTTTTTCTAATTTATTTTCTTTTGTTGAAAGAATGTATAAAGTTGTGTCAGATGTGTTAGTCCCTCTGCATATGTCTCTCCACCTCCCCTTGTCTATTAAAAATGTTTTCTCCAAGGGGCAGTGGTTATTTAGTGCCAACAGAGGTTAGTTAGTTAATTTGTGTGTGCATGCAAAGCAAAGAGACTCTGAGGTTTCAGAGCACTGACTCAGCCAAAAATCAAAAGGAAAAAAAACAATGTGTGTCCCCACTGCATATATCCCTGGGAGACCTAATAGCTGCCGGAGCTGACAGTGGCCATATCGTTATTAATGCTGAAGGGGACTCTGTTGTGTTATTATGCAGATCCGTATATCATTTATTTTTCGTACTTTCTGGATGCTGCTTTTGAAGGACAAGTAGCTTTTTGAGGTAGCCCAAGGTTAGATTTGGTGACCTTTACTGATATATTTTTTTCCTTTTTTTCCCCCTTTCCTGACCCTCCCCACCTTTTTTTTTTTTTTTTCTCCATTGCTCGTGTGTTGGAGGCACATTGTGGGCAAGCAAATCTCTAGGTAATTCTTTCCCTGCTGGTGAAGGATAAGCAAGGGGTCCACAGGTTGGGAGCATGAGGCTGGCTGGGAGATACCATTGGTTAGCTAGGACACTTAGAATTGCAGCAGCTCAGGCACCCAGAGTGAGAGCAGGAAGAAAAGCACACCCTAGATTTAAGTGGGGATCCCATGTGGCAAATAATGCCCGAGGGACCTGTATCAGAAGCAGATAAATGAGCTGTTAAGCCCTGCAGTCAGTAAGAAGGGGAGCAGACAGAATCAACTGCATTAAGTTCAGTTGCATCTCGGTGTGTTTGCTTATTCATATGGATGAGATGGGCGGGTGGGGGTGAAGGCAGACTGAAGGATGAAGGATGGATGCAAATACAGGAATACAGTGGAGCAAGATGTGCGTTTGTGATTGGGTCTGGCAGTGCTCTGAATGAGGTCCAGCAGAGGGACAGGATATCTATAAGGTGCAATTATTGGCAAAACCAGTGGAGGAAGAACAAGCAGCTATCAACTGTTGACCTTTCTGGTGGGTAATGCTGACTGTTCATTGGTCACAGCTTCTTGAGCTGGAGGAGACTGCCGCATTGCCAGGGCATGCTAGCGTTTTATGGCCTCTTAAACGTGGGGGGAGCTGAGGCTGTCTTGTGCTACTTGGTAGAGAAAGACAAATGAGCCAGTTAGGAGAAAGTAACAAGGACTTATGGCCAAGCTTGCAGTTTGGAGCTTTCTGTAAGTTTGCCACTACCTTGTCTAAGAGGAGGGGAGAGGATGAATGAAGCAGATGGTTTAAAACCAAAGCCATAAGAAGGTGTCACCTTTAATAGCTGAAATGAAAAGGACAATAAAAGAGTGACCAGCAGCTTCTTAGCTATTCCTAACCTCCAACCAGATTCTCTCCAGCCGAGCTCAACCAACAAACTGCTCATACTTTTTACTGTTAGTTTCCTGGTAGCTTTAGCTCTCTGAGTGTTACTGCAATGAAATGTCTGCAGTCCAGAGCCAATTTAAAACAAACAAACAAAAATGCCTTGCAGTGACAAAGGTAGAATAATGGAAAGGAGGGAATGGGTCCTGGCAGAGAAATAATGGTCTACCAAGCTGGTCTCCGGTGAGCTGTGACCCAGCTTTGTGAGGACTGTAGGGGAAGAGGAACAACAAGGAAGTAGAGTGGAGCCTATGCAGAGCAAGAAGGGATATGGGGAAGGATGAATATGCATTAAGCGGGAGTGAGAGGACAGAGGGATGAACATAAGGAGGCAAATGCAGCTAGGGGGAGTTGTACAGGGTTAGCATAAAGACATATTCAGGGAAAGAGTGATACAGAAGTGAACATACAGCTGTGATTTGCAAGAAAGGTTTGGGGGAATGTTTTAACAAGGCCTGAATGTCTGACAGTGTTTTAGGGCTGAGCTTGGATTCTTTCACTTTCAGATTGCAGCCAAGCTTAGCATTAAGTAAATTTGGTGCCATCCTATGCCCCAGAGAGAAATAAGTCAGGAGTTGGTGCTCACATCCCCCAAAAGATTAGTTCTAGTAGGCATTGTGGGTTTTATCTTCGGGGTTAAATAAGCCTGATGCACTCTGTCTCACTATGGAGATGACTGCTGAAGGGCAGGATTGGGTCAGCATGGAACTGGAAAGCAGAGAGCTGTTGTGACAGGTCTGGCTGAAAAGAGGCTCTAAGACTCAAGTTTGGCATTTCCCATCTTTGGTGGTGGTTTAAACAAATACATCTCTGAAGCTTGTGTGGGTAACCAGTCAACCAGCAGGAAAAATGATTAGAAGAAAGCGGTGTGCTGCACTGAATGACGGTTACGTACACATCAGCAAAGGAGCTAATGCAGCCCCTCTGGTACCAACCAGATTTGATGTGGATCTGAAATCAGCTCTTGCTAGGTCTCTGAAGCAAGACTGCAGCAGTACAAACTGCTGCTCCCTGCAGAAAATTAATAAGGAGACTTTGGATTCCACTCTGTGTCTGACCTAACCAGCTAAATAGGTTACACTAAGTTTTAAGAAATGCCCCAGTTTTCCATTTAATAGGCAATTTTTCTGCTTAATTTGCAGAACAAGCAAAAAGCTATTATGTAAAATTTATCAGCAGCAATTGGCTCTCATTAGGGATTGGGAACAGGAGGCTTCGTCATGAGGGGGAAGGATGCTCCAAATTTTCATTTACCAGCCTTAGTTTCCCAGTGTTTATGCTGACCCTTGCCCTGAACAAATTTGGACACTGAGCCATCACCATTTCTTTCCTGTTCTCTCAAGAGCTGTTCTCACCTTCCTCCAGTCTGGTTTTAGAAGTCCTGAAGCAGTAAGTAACCACTTCTGTTAGAAGCACACGATCCCAGCTGAATGAAGTGCCTGTAAATTGCAGAGCTATTATTACAGTGTTTGAGCAGTGATTTTTGCCATGTTGAGCAAACTCAAGCTCCAGTCAAAATATTTCATTCAGGAGATGCAGAGCTCCTTGCTAGGCCAACCAGTTGGGCCATAGGGCTATTGCCAGGGTTTAAGTTTATGTTCCTCATTGTTTCGTGAAGTGGAATTGAATCACGAGTTATTTCCCCTGTACAGGCAGAGGATGAACTGTGATTCTCTTATCTTTGGAGCAAGGTTTTTGTCAGCTGGATGCAAACTTTCTCTTCCTGTGCTAAGAACCTCAGTACTGTCAAAAAATACAGAGGGACTCTAGAAATCTCTGGATTAATGGTTGTTCTGCCTGTGCCAGGCTTTGCCATTCCTGTAAAAGAACATTTTTCCATTGTTCTCACTGAGGAGGAGATTACGTCCCTTATTATGGGTAGAAGCAACTATGGAAGTCTAGGAAGATCTGCTTCAAATTAACCCTTCAAAAGTTTTTGTGGTCTCTGAAGAGAAAATGCCATGTGTTCTCCTCCCCCAGGAAGGGGTTTCTCCATAAATCCTACATTCACTTTAGCTAAATCCTTCTGGTCCAGTATGGCTGAGACTTTCTTCTGCTTGGAGGTCAATTTTACTCTCAAAACCAAATTCTGTCACCATCCATATAGCCTACACATTTGGTCTGCCCTGAGTCTTGCCTGCAGTAGGCCGCTGGCTCCCTGTCCTGGAAGACTCGGGCGAGAGCAGCACTGACTTTCACACGAGTTCAGCCTTCATGTGCCATGGGGCCTTGAGCAGCTTGGGTCTGGAAAGTATTCCTGAGTCTAACATCTTTACCGGAAGTGGTATAGTTACTAATACCCGCAAGGCTGCCTTTTCTTACCATTTTGATCTCCTAAGACCTGTGGTGGATGTAGCAGACATAGAAAGAGCTGCTGTCCATATTTGCTGGAGACCAGAACACAGCGTGATCTGAAATTGCTCATGTTTTCTTCATGCTGCAGCAGCGTCTTTTGGCTGCAGCTGAAGACAGCTGTGACTTGTGTTGTGCAGGGGGACAGGTAAGCTGTAATATAACTTCCTATGAGAGACATTAGGGAAGTGGAAATTATTACTGACATTGAAACATTCAGATGGGGATTTTTCCTTTTCTATTCCCCCTACAGTAAATGTTAATTATACATGAAGGTTCACTACAGCAGAAGGGATTATAATTAATTTATATTTGAACTATAATAGATTTCACTACAAACTGCATTTCATTGCAACAAAGTGTATTATGACTGTTGTTTGCTGCCAGTAATTTACATAAAGCGACCACAAAGCATTGCATCCATTAATCCTGCATTAAGGACAACAGCAGGCGGATAAAACTATGAAAAAAATTAAAGCAAGTCTGTTTAACTTGTGAACAGAGAGCTTGTGCTTGCTGCAGAACCTATGTAATCTAACCTGAGAAATGCAAAAAGGAGTGCATTGGAGTACAGTGAATTTGGAAGGTAACATTTAGATCCAAATCTGTGTCTGAACTTGCCTAGAAATGAGAATTCATCTGTGTTTATTTTTCTGTCTCTAGTCTAAACTGCAAAACAAATTAGAATCCATCTGAAAGAAGAAAAAACCTTTGTTCTTCTCAGGGCTCTGGGTCACGCATCAAAACACTACCAAGATAGTAGTGGCCAAGGAGACAGGCCAGCAGGATTTTATTCTTGTCCTGATAGCAAATCATTTACTTTCCTGTGCCTCTCTTTCCTTTTCCGACATTACCTACCTAGTTGTTTGGAACGGGAGTTTCTCCAAGGCGGGGATTATGCTTACAAATGTAGGCTGGAGCAACTTCCCAAACAGAGTCCCTGTCATGGTATAAGTATTAATTGAAACCTAGCACACGGCATACTAGAAGCTTGAAGTGGCAAGTTGATAACTTATTGTTTGTGTTTCCTGGTTACTACCGTTGACATGCTAACCTCACCGCTCTCCCTCCTTATCATCTTTTGTGATGTCCCAGTGATACCAAGTCCTGGACCTTGGTTTCTTTGCCATCATTGGGCATACCCTGACACCTCACAGTCCTTCACTAGCATGCGTGTCAGACTCTGCTGATGCTGTCTGTTGCACTGCGTGCCGTCACCTTCCGTTTCTGAGTGTAATATAACAAGGTTTCATTCACAGATGGGAGCTTCATCCCTGATGACCTAAACTCAGACTGTAGAAAAGGGCAAGCTGGCTTGTCAGAGACTTCAACAAACAGCTCGGCAGCTGTTGTAAACAGCCAAGAGGAAGGGTCAGAGCCAGCTCTCCTCTGCCACTGGTGAACATTTCGTCTATTGCACTGCCAGGCTTTGGCCAAATAATATAAACTGCAGGAGAAAGGACCAGGAGAGAGAAGAGCTGGGAACAAACATCATATATGGTGTCAGTATGCCCAACAAAGAAGAGAATTTGGACTTTGGAACAGGGGCCAGACTTCACAAAAGGCTGAGGCAGTCTCTCAAAACAATGAAAACCCTTTCCAGAGAAGGGATTGCTGGCTGTTTCAATTAATGGCCAGGTCACCAATTATCCCTTTGTCATTTATTTTTACGAGGTGCTTTGGGGATTCATTTGGTTGTTAGAATCAGCCATCTGCAGGATTCCCACCTCTATTCCTGTTGCTTTTGGAGGCATTACTGAACAACTTTGCCTGGAAAACACAGGGCGTGAATGCAGCTGCTGCCCTCTTCTTGGGATCTTGGCTGCCATGTCTTCAGGCCAGGCGCTCTGTCCTGCTTGGCATCCAGTGTATGACTTGATAGAGAATTTCACTGCCTGCCGTTGCCGTGCCAGTGTAGAACAGCGTGTACATGGATGGTTAACCCTAGTGTGCTATGACAGGGGTAGCACCATTTGGGCTGCATTGGTAGCCTGACATAGGAACCCATATCAGGCTCGGGACACGCGAGTCACCCTCACCTAGAGGAGCTCAGATGATCGAGGAAGTTATGTGTCAGCACTTCCATCTTCCACAGAGGGCTATTAAAAGCCATGCTGATATTGCAGCTGGGGTCTGTGTATGCAGCACATCTGGATGTACTCGAGCTATCTTTATGCTAGAGAGCTAAGGCACCAGAAAATCAAAACTGCAGCGCAGCCGTCACTACAGTCAGCACAAGCCTGCTGGGGCAATCCTTGCCCAGTTTGCACTTTCTTTGCTTCCTGGCTATTTCATCATGGCTGTGCTGAAGGCACTCATGGCTGCTTCAGAGAAGTCTGGTTTACTTCCAAGAGCTTTCTTACACAATTCATACTTCTACTCCAGCTGTAAAATTAACAGACTGTTTTATTACATGGCTTTTTTATTCAGGAGGACCCATCCAAAGGCTAGGAGCAGTTTTAATCCCAGCAGAATGACACCTTGGCAGCAAAACAGTTTTGCTACTAAGATTTTGTTGGAGGTGTCTGCTGAGAAAGGGAAAGAAGTCTTGAACAGGCTACTCCAGCTCCTCCTGACATAAGAAGATGCAGGATGGGATGTCCTAATTTTGGAGCAGCACAGAGTAACAATGAGGCTAGTCCGTTGCCAGGAGATGCTGTGGGAAATAAAGGAATGGGGTTCTGGGGACAGCATTGCCATGCTTCCCTTGTTGAGGAGAAGTCACTGCAGGTAGTATCTTGACATTGTGGTTTTTAAAGACCTGGTACCCTTTCCTTCCCACGCACCCCACAATGTGAATCACAGTGTAGTGAAAAATACCCACAGAAGCCACTTTTCCTGTGCCACCTGAAAGTGTACATTGTCCTAAAATGAGAACTGCTGTAGTCTGAGGTGAGGGGTCAAAAATGGCTCCCAGAAATTCCTTCTATCCTGCAGTGAGACAGAAGCGACTGTCCCTCAGCACAAGGCTGAGTGGGAACAAGTCATCTGCCCCCCTTCTTGTCTCCGACTCGGCCTGAGATAAAAGACCATTTCCAGAAAGCAGTAATAGTGAAAATATTTCAGTTTGCTGCTGCTTTGCAGTTGCCAGTCTCACTAATTTCTACTCTGATGTCGCCAGCAGTGGCCCCATTAACGTTATTTATAGTGTTTGTGCCGTGGGCCTTGGTTGTGTTGAAGGCTCGTTGCTGGTCTGCAAGGAAGGGAAGAGCAGCTCTAACCCCTTCAGCGACATATCTCTCAGCCTGGATTGTATTCCAGATTCTCCCTGTCACACCCGGGCTGCCTGGATCTACCCCAGATTTGTGTCTGTACCTTGGTTTGCTCCAGCACACTAAGCCATCCTGGGGCTTATTTTAGTTATTTAGAACTTAGTTTAAAAAACACAGTAAGTCATGAGACCGAGCAAATCCGATAAAGACGCTTCAGGGAAAGGCAGTCTGCAAAGCCAGATGCAAATGCAGCCAACCAGAAACCAAAAATGTATTAATACTGAGAGAGCAGGCAATTATTCTTCTATCAGAGTCACAGGATTTTCAGTGTGTATGACCTCAGTGCTACTTCAGGACAGCCGGGCATTTGTTTTTGGCTGAAAATGGATACAGCCGTAGTTGCTTCAAAGCCCATGTCTTTCCCTGCATGATACCCATGATCTACAATTAACTGACGCATTTAACAAGCACATGTGAGGAGGACCTTTGCAGGTGACTGGAACTGTTAACCTGAAGCATTAATAAACTGTGAGTCAGGCTTTATCTGATGTCCCTAATTCTAAAATTAAAAAAAAAGAAGATGAAGCAGCCAGGGTTTCTGTATTTACCCACTGAGGTTTAAATCTTCAGAGTTCATGTCTGTAAGGTATTCTGCCTGAAAGCTAAACATCTTAGGTGATCAAATGACTCTGGAAGCTAAGGCTTTTTAGATAAAGCACCAAATGTTGCCAGAGACAGTGTATGTCTGTAAGCGCTGGAAACTCTGCAGTCAAAAAGTATGTCGCAGAGGAGCTATTTCAGCACTTAAGCTGATCTCTAATACGAAGTGTGCACTGGTGTCTGTATGTAGGAGAGAGACTTGGTCAGATAACATGTGTGTACCGAACAGATCCTTGTATCTTTAAGACATCCCATAAACCGCCTGGCCTGGAAACAGTCCCTGGGTGAAAAATTTTTTATAGTGAACTTGTGCCCTGTTCCTTATGCATTTCACATTTTTCTGCAATATTTCAGCTTGTAAGAAGCCACTCAACATATTAATGATCAGGAAATAATAACGTTCTCAACCCAGGGCCAAGTATCCTCCATCTCCCTGCCATCTGTAATAACAGCGCATTTAATGGATGTGTGCAAGATGGTCTCTTAGGAACCCTCAGGGAAGCGCAGAGCTACACCGAAAGCAGAGTTGCTCAGCTGTTGCTGGAGATTTTAAGACTCTTTCCAATTTTTCAGTGCCAGTTTGGTGACTTTCCCAGTGACGTCAGTCTCTGTTACCTGCAGCAAGTTCTGTTTTGTTTCCTGTCTGAACTGGGAGCTGATTTCTGTGTTGGCTCAAAGGTACCTTGTGCATGTACTGTGAGCCTCCGACAGCAGAGATTGATGGTAAGCAGCGATAACCAAATGGTTGCAGAGTCTCCCAGCAATTGCCATGCATGATGGAGGAGGCTGTCAATCAGCAGCCAGCAGCATCAGTGTTATTGTAAATCAAATCTACCAGAGTGGCTGCCTATGCTTGTAAATTGCCACTGGGTGTCAATTACAGTTTGCCAGGTCACTCACTAACAGCCTCGCTCTATACTGCTGTTATTGCGTTGTCTGTGCTGCATGCCTTTTGTGGATATAAAGGCAATGTATGGTATTGCCTCCCAACCCAAGAGAAATCCCATTTTGAGGGACACTTTTCAGAGTGATCGGTCACAACCATTAGACCTAACACATGGATTGTTCTGCCATCTAATTCATCTTTAGTTTTTCAAGAGACCAGTACTATAGAAAGCACAATTACTGGGTTTGATCTAGGAATCACAGACTAAAAGCTGATGGCCTTTGTTTAAGTGGTATGAGCATAATGGCCTCCACTAGGCATTAGTCACTATAAGACTTTGAACACAGGAACTTGGGCTATTTTTCAGAACCCTGTCAATTGTAAGCAATGTGTCCTTGGCTGAGCATTGTCTTTTCTCTGTGACCCCCCCACTCAGCACTGAACAAAGCATATAATAATACTGAATACTTTAAAGACTAGTTCATTGATGAATGAGTTCTTATTGCATTTTTTTTGAGATCTTTGGATGCCAACTACTATTTTAGTGCAAAGTAGTATTGACTATCATCATGCATATATAATACAGTAAGTTGTTATTCATTTCCTTATTGCTTCTCTTCTCTGACATGATCCTTATTAGGTACCTCAGGGGGCAGGTTAATAAAACTGTCTATTTACATTAAATGCTAAGGGAAGTGTTACCCTTAGTACAGTCCCACTCACTGTCCTAGCAAAACCCATCCATTTGGCACAGGGCTCCAAGGCACTGTTCCAGCACGTCTCCTGAGTGTCAGGCTGGAATTCTGCGGTGATATATATTTCCTTTGTTTTCTTCTGCTGCATTTTGTAACTGCTAGTCTGACCTGACATTGCTACCTATCATAGAGAGAGGGTGCTTTTTTCCTGAGTAATCTCACAATACTTATTTTTATAGGTATATTGAAGATAATGGTCCTGCTTCTGAATGGGAGATAAGAGAGAGACAAAGACAGAGCTGCTGGCTTTTAACTGACATGAAAAGCTTCAGATACTGCAGTGATGAGGACCATATATGAAGACAGAGCTGTGCCATGGCTGGTAGGAGAGCAAGCAATGTAGCAACTTTAAATGAACAGTGACCTTCTCAGCATTAAGCATACTGCATGATGTTGCAGGAAGGCTTAAGACACAGGCTCACAAAGGTGACAAAGTGATGCTGAATTCAGCAGCATTGGAGTATCTAAATACCTTTGTGGATATGGACATAAATGCCTTATTTAATATGAGTTAACATGACTGGAAAAGTGAAGCGTTAGCACAGTGGAACATGCTCTGTCTAAGGTTGTCTCTCCACTTTCCACTGTAACTGCCATTTTGTATTACGGGTTGCATGTGTTACCAGCCTTGCCCCAGGCAAGGTTAATGAATTGCATTTCCTCTGATCTGCCCAGCTTCAGAGAGCTGCACCATATCTTGTTGAAGGATCGTCACTGGGAAACTATCGCACAGCAGTCTGGAGCCATTGGCTTTGATTGTCTTTCAGTGGTTGGCCAAAAGCCATGGTCAATAGATTCGCAATACAGGGATGCCAGTGTGGCGGGTGTCTCAGTCGCTTCTCAGCCCAACACATGGCAAAATGCTGAACAGAGCAGGGAAGCCAAAAATTGCCAGCTGGAAGCAGGGCAGTGCAGGAGAGAGGGCAAGTGGGATGCTGCCAAGCCTTAATGCCCATGAAGCTCAGGGTCACAGAGGGAGACTATTAATATAGATTTTCAGATAGTTTTTTTCCTCTTTCCTTTTGTTTCCAATATTTCCTAATTCCTATCTCCTGTAAGAGCAAAGTTGGCAGAGCTGTCAGGCCTTATCTCTCCTCACCACACCACTGGTGAGATTGTATATGACTCTGGAGCGAAGAAGCAACCGTAGCAATTTTACCAGCATTTTACCTAGCTTATGCCGGCTCTGGTGTGCAAAAACTTGTTTTATGACTCTGCCATCCTTTCCCATACAGAGAGGGAGAAGCATTCTCATTTAATATTAATCTCCCCTCCATAGATACAGGCTGCTTCTGACATTGTATCAATTATTAAAACTGGTTTTAAAAATTTCCAGGATTAGAGAGATTAGTTTCTTGTTGATTTTGGTAATTCCTCTTGCTTTTGCATCTCTGAGGCTGTAGTGCAACACAGCTACCGAGTTCCTGTTTGCTCAGAGTTCACCCTATCCAGGGGCAAAATGGAAATTTTGTTTCCATTTATAATTGCCAAGTTCATGCCTGAGTTGTAAGCAGCTCCTGCAGACTGGATGTTACTAAGGCCTTTTGGGTGACACTGCTAGGTGAGCAATTCTTGCAGCACTACATGTGGAATATTAATTGTATGTTTGTGTGTACAGTTAGGATCTTTCTGCAGAATTTTACATTATGAAAGTAAATTTAAAAGAGAGAACAACATTTGCAGTTTTCCTGTGTTATGGCTTGTGCTTCTTATCTGCATAAAGTAGTTACTGGTCCCTTTCAGCAGACAGTGGAGATGACTCCATGGTCAGATCAAAGAACCTCGTGTGCTGCTATCCGAAATTTAAAGAATGTCTGAAGATCATCAGTTGTCCCCTGTGCAGTGCATCTTTGTTAGGAGTGGAAGAACAGCTCGCCTGCTCCAGCCTACAAATTAAAATGAGGACTGCAACTGACACTTAAGAAAATCTAGGAAAAAGGATTAAAAAGAATAATCAAAGAGCTTTAAGCATCAAAAAGCAAACAGATATATGAAATATACATGAAAACACAAAAAAAAACCCTCAATCCCAGCATTATCTGTCTCCCATTGAATCATTAATTTTTTTTTTTGCTATCAGGTAAAGTGAACTCATTAAATGGGTTCTTTCACTGGGTCTTCCCTTTGCTAAGCAAGACTGCCTGAACAGTCCCACTTATCACTCCAGCTGAATGAAATGTTTGTGGCTTCCTATGATATCCCATGAGTGTACCTTTGCCTTAATTAACTGGCCAGGCAATCTTGCTTAACAAAGGGAAGACCCAGTGATATTCATATCTAAAACCAAGTTTCTATAATTACAAATTAATCAGGAAAAACCCTTGGTAATCTTCTCTCACTAAATATTCACTGTTAGAAAGAATCAGATGGCCCATTATTTTTCTTTCCAACTGTTTCATGCTGCATGATAGACTTTATCAATCAGGCCCAGAAACCAATCTTCTCCCAGTCTCCAGCACGGTCATCATCAATCAAATGTGTAAGCAATGGCGCTAGAGCCTCATCACAACCTTTCCTATGCCAACAAGTGTCACAGCTCAGGGAGAGATGTGGAGATGTACACTTCAAATATCGATCATTCTCTCCTGCAGGGGATGGATGGTGGGAGGAGAGAATAGAGAGAGGTCACGTGTTAAAATATTTTATATTTGTTGTCAGAGTCTCGGCTAGAAACTGATAAGCTGCAGGAGCTGAGAGCACGGAGAGAGTCTGGCATGAATGGTGTGTGGGAGGAAGGTCAGGAAGGGAGGAAAACAAAATGTCTTGCTGTTAGTACCATTATTTGTATTATAGAGGTACTACCAACCTCTTAGATTGCACGTTCTGTCCTCCTACTACAAAAACGTTTATAAAAGTCAGGATTATTATCTTTGTTTTCTAAATGGAGAAACTGAGGAAGTTTTAACTTGCACAAAGCAAGCAGGCCCCAGACAGAGGGAAGAAAAGAGCTCAAGTTTCTTGACATGTAGAATAGCGCTCTGTCCCCCGGGCTGCATTGCCTTCCCTTTCCAGGAAAGGGTAAATCTGAGATCAGGGTCTCACTTGGGTAGAGTATGGTGCAATCAATACAGGAAGAAAACCGCTTTCTCAAAGGTCCCAGCATTCTTTCCATTTCCTGAACTCTCTGTCAGTTGTTGTATGGTTTTCCATCTCAAAGCTTTATTTTGTGCTTCATACACACATACAAGAAATGTGTTCCAGCTTCACATCGCTGTGATGTGAACCAGGGTGAACCCCAGAGAAGCGAGGTGCTTGTTCAGATGTGTTTCATTTCATAAGATAAAGGAAAGAAGAAAGAAAAAACAAATATCAGAATACTGATTTATTTCTTACATTTGTTTCACACTTCATTGATTTCACTTGAGTTGTTCCTGATTTACACAAATGAAAGGTAGGACTTAGTCTCCTGGGTCTAGATTTCTACCCATTTTTACAGACTTTATGTCTGCAAATCATGCCTGTAATGTCTGTGAGGGAGACAGAGAACAGGGTGTGCTGCTTTCTGTCCTGTAACACTTTTGATTCCCCTACCAGACACTAAGAGAGTTTATTCACTTGAGGTTTCTTTAAGCCATTCTTAGATGCTGAGAATGTAATCTCTGGGTGTTTCTAGTTGTCTGCATTAACTACCTGAAGAAATCAGGCAAAGGCTACACAGCCAGTTGAAACATGGCTCCTTGTCAGGTTTAAGCAGGCTAAGAATTGTAAAGCAGACGTTTACCAGCCTTAGCATTACCATGCTGTGGTCTGACTGCCCCCACCAAGCTGATACAACCTGCTTGCATGGAGCTATACTGGATGTTGTGCTAGGATTTGAGTTTTGCTTCAGGAATTTTCTGCAAAATGAATGAAGCCTGCAGCTAACCAGCTGCCTGTATTTGCAGAGCATAAACGATAGACAACTCAGAGCTGGAGTATAGGCTTTGGATGATGATGAAGAGCGGTATGCTTCTGTCTGTCCCTGTGAATCACAGATGCTAAGTTAGGCCAAAGTAAATGGTTTGCATGCATACTTCTATATTTAAGTTATGTGTACTCTCTTGAGCTGGAAGTGCAGCAAAAAGCGGATTTTTCAGTCTTTTCAAAACCCGTGCTCTGAGCAGTCCTTTGTGCTATATAGAAGCAAGGTACCTCATCAGGCTGGCTTTTTGCATTAGGCAAATATTTGGCACCTCTTATCCAACTGTTTGTTTCCTACTTTTGTTGGTCTGGTTTTCTGCTGATCTCAATTCTGCAGAACCACAGCAAAGCTCATCCCTTCCATCGTTAGGCTTCTTAAATACAAAGAGTCTGTATTTTGTTCAAAATCAGCTGGGGAATTAGTAGCTGAGCTGCACAGGCTTCCCCGTTCCTGCTTCCTCCGGTACCTATGTGCCATGCTCTTTAAATCACATCCCGTTCCTTCATCGTCTATGCAGAATAAGCTTTCTGTGGGACCAGTGAAAAGCAACATTAAGAATAAAGGGCCCAGGAAGGGGATGGATGGAGGTACAATGGTAACTAAGCTGGCAAAGAAAGTTATGTGGAATCAAGTCACCTCACACTTCCATGCCTTTCTGTCCTTTAAAAAAATACTCTGGATGCTGGCTTACCCTAATTGGTTCTTCATTCTGGCAAGCCAAAGAGAGATCAGCTTCTTTTTCACTGCCGTTGTGTCCCTGCTTCCCGTCCTAACTTAGTTTAGTCTTCTGTGAAATTGTTTTCTCTGCAGAGACGGAGTTGCCTCGTCTCTGGTAATTCCACTAGAATAATCCTTGGCTCTGTGCTAGAAAACTGCTGAGCGTAGTCATTGAAGGGAACACTGGGGAAACATAGGCATCTGCACATATGCACCTTAGTGCTGGGGGAATTCAGGCAACTCGGAAAACACTGAAGATTTGCAAATATCTTTCTTTCCTTTAACACTTGCTCTCTGGTAAAGTAGAAAAGGCTCAGGAAGCAGCCAGCCGGGGAGGGCATGCCAAGTGAGCAAAAATAGTGGGGCACTGAAGGCAAATGCAGGAGGAACAACTACTTTGTACAGGACCTTACCACATACAGATCAGGGTGGTTTGCAGGCAGTGCACGTAGAGACCTGGGATTGCTTAGCATCAGAGCTGAACACAGGGCCACGCCATCAGCATCCTAACTGTAATGACCTTACCACAGTTAGTACAAGAGATTTTGTCCTAGAGTCCTTATGATCTCAGCTGATGGAAGTTATCTGCCTGTGTAACTGTGCTGCAAGAGAAACAGGCCTAGTCCTAATTTAACTAAATGAAGGATCTTCATCAACATCCTGTGACCAAGATGAGCATTGCCCTCATACTTACACAGAGATATATAGAGGTAAAGCATGGTTCCATTAACAGACCTTACAGTTTCTGACTTATCATCTGAGGCCCTAACCATGAGGTGCCAAACCCAACGATAGATATTGAATGAGTGTGATTTAGAGCCAGAAGGGAACACTGTGGTAGGCCTCCTTCATACAACCATGTGATTCTTTTCTCTTGCTAGATAAATGATGACAATAATACTGAGCTTAACAATTCCCAGTTACGCTAAAGAGCATCTCTTTCTGAGAGTTAGCCAATAGCAATTTTCAGATATAATCGACATAGCCTACAGTTTCAGCCATATCACACCAGAGTCCTGGCAGACAGTTCATTGCTCCCTGTGGAGAGAATAGGACTTGTTTCAGAGTTTATTGTCACCATATCAGTATTGTGCCTCAGGTTGTCAGCCAGCATCCAAATGGCAGTGCTCAGGAAGCTGCTTATCCTATAGTCAGATTGTTTTGTAATTTCCTGTTATTATTATCCTGTATTTCCTTCTGAATCCTGGCCATTGCCAGCGAGGAGATTAGAGGCAGATAGGCATGCTCCAGTTGGTATGGCAATGCCCACGTTCATAACCTGGTCGTAACCCATGACACACTGGACTTTAATGAAGTCTGATAGGTAGTTGAAAATTTTCTGTGGTTTTAACAGCCAGAGTAGGTCTAAATCAGAAGCAAAAATGGCATGGCTCAAGACAGAAGGATGTAGAGCTGGAACCCAGGAATAGGGAGACAGCACTTGCCATGCAATTTTGGGGACGGTCACTTAACATTTATAATGTGATGGGTGTCCTAAAAGATGAGAGGTTGTCATTTACATTATGGATGTGCTTATTTGTTATGCTGACAGACAACAGAGTCCCAGTTCAGACAGTCATTGTAACTAGTTAGACAAACCAATCAACAAACATGGCAGAAGAGGAATTTTAATGTGAAGAATTAAATGTATTAGTTAGAGTGACCTTGTGGTGGTTCTCAGTTTAATTTTGTTTAATATCATAGCCTTAGCAGGAAATTACCTGAAAAAGCACACAAAGCACCACAAGGCAGTAATGGCAATTGTGTCAGGGTTCCATAGTAGCTTTCATCCAGAGGGATCCCAAATCATTTTATCAGCTATCTAGATTCACTTTATGAAAATGTTAAAATGTAACTGTCTTCTAGATACCGGAATGCTTGACCAATGCTTGCCCTCTGCTGTGGTCACTTCAGTAACAGGGACTGGCTGGTGCAGTAGTTGACTCAGACTTACTAAATGGTATTTAGATACCAAGGTGAACAATACTTTAGAAATACCCCTAGCAGATGAAACGATGAGCTGGTACCAAGCAGATAACATTTAATTGATTTTTCAAAATATATATGTCAATCAGTATCTGACTACTGCAAATCAGCTGACTTTGCTCTGGGTTTCACAGTACAGAAAGAATTAGAATAGCTTTGGGGAATTTCTTGGTCAAAGCAAGCATTCTCAGCCAAGCAAAATCCCCACGAATGTTAAAAGGGCAAAAAGAGTAGGGGAGGTCCTCCAAAAGATGGCTCTCCATGTCTCAAATTCTAACATTATATAGGTGCAGTTTCTTCTTTGCAAATATTATTAAGGAAACCCATGGTTCAGTGGTTGGAAGTTTTTCTGTTTTAGTTCAGGCATTGGAGATTAACTCTTTTTTGTCCCTCTGTATCTACTCGGCCTTTGTCTTGTTCATTGGAGGTGTATTGTACTATGATTAAAGTAATACGAGGAAGACATTTGTACAACCCATAATTTTTATTTTTAGTATACTTCTTTTTTTCCGAGCAGCACAAGCATGGTCTATCTCCTATTCAGCTTTGTTGCTTTAAATGCGGTGAACTGGGCAATCCATTTCCTGTCTCTCTCATTCATAAAGCCATCTGGGTACATCAGCTGTGATAGATCATTTCAATATTTTTTCTTCTATCCTGAAAATGGAACTTTCCCTCCCCTTTTAGATGAAAGCTGCTAATATTTGAGTCTCCATTCTAGTCAACCGGGCCATCAGACATAAGACTTCCTGACAGCCTATTTGTGTCGTGAACATGTGACACTGCTTCTTGCTTCACTAGGCCAGACAATAAATATTGTGGAGCCAGAGCAAGAAATGAGAAGGGGGATTTACAGTGCATAGCATAATATGGCTTGTAGGCTAGGTTCATCCCTGGGTTAGTGCTGTTCAATTCAGAGGAATTATCCCAAGCAGTGAATCTGCTCCAATGGCAGACATGCAAGGCTGGAATTTCAGCTCTGTTTTTTTTAACTCACTCTTGTCCAAAATATACAGAAGAATGCTCAGCATAGGGTGTTGGGGATTTATACAAAGCTTGGCTGCAGAGGGTGGGGAGAATTTTGAAGCTGGGATTTGACTTCGACTCACTTGGTATTGAGGTTCTAAACCTATCCTACTTTCAGATGGATTCAGGTAATAGCCAGGATGAGAACGTTGTCAAAGCTGATATGAAAAGGATTTAGAAAGGTAAAGGCTGAGGGAAACTGAGGGAAGGTCCCCAGCAAAGTTGTATGAGTGGGCAGATTAATTTCTTTGCTGAGAAATTCGAAGTAAGTTATTTTTAGAAAAGCAAACCTCTTTGAATTTTAATTGAACTTTAAGAACTCCATTTGTTATTGGATAGTTCAAGAAAATGCTTGTGCACTCAGGGCAGTAAGACAGCAACCACTTTTACAAAGCATAAGGACTAGGAATAGAAGTTAGTATTAGCAATACTGTGACTCACTATGTCACTCACTGCAGGATATCCTTTGGTTAAGGAAGTAATGAAACTAAGGGGTTAAATGTTGAAACTTTCTAATCAGCAGAGGTTCAGAACAAATAGTTTGATGTATGATCTGCTCTCCTTTTTTAGCCAAGTTTTAGTTTTGTTATGGTCATTCTTATCATCTTCCTGTGCACATAAAAAGCAGTAAAAACATTTAAGGTCTTTGAGTGTGTTTTATACAGGATGAAAGGTGTTCATGCTTACAGTAGCTGTGCAGCGGGCTCCCAGTGGAATCCCAGGGTAGGTGGAATTTACCCATTAGTTTAAATTTTGAAGAGCATCAGTTTATTATGGAAATCACTGAAATTGTTGAAATTATCGGTTTTGTTTATTTAGAAGAAAATTAAATCTTATGACATTTGTAATACCTGATAGTTTGGACATACGAGCTTATAATAACAAATAAACAAAAGCCCTTCTGTCCCCCTGCCCCCCCCCCAATATGAAACCAATTGCATTTAAAATTGGTGTTTCCTAAAATCAGAATTCAAAGTCAGCCCTTGCCAAAGGAGGTATATGGAATGGGGAGTGAAAAGGAAATGACAGCTATAATATCTGTCTGAATACCTCTGTGGCCTGTTGCCATAGCATCTGAGCTTTTCCGAGTCACTAGCCGATTTTGGCTGCGCAGCCCTCCTGTCCAGGCTGGAAGCATTTCCACTACTTCAAATTCATTCCTCCTATGGAGAGTTAAATGGAGAGGAGGGGAGGGAGAAAGGTACGAAGAGACCAAATAAATCAGCATCATTTACAAAAAGGTTAAAAATTGAAAGAAAGGGAGGGGAAAGAGGCAAGCGCCAACAGTAAAATGAAAAATGAAGTGCCATGATAAAAATGATACAGTGTCCAGGCAGCCCAGTGCCCAACCTTGAAAACCCCATGAGTAAAACATTGCTCAGTGAAGATGAATCCTTTCACCTAACCTTGTTCACAGCAACATCATTGCAGGTTAGAAAATTATTACTTTCTCACTTTCCAGCTCTCAAACGAGCTCCTGAATCTCTCTGCGTATGGATGGGTAGATTGGATTGGCTCAAGCTGAACTGAATTGGCAGAGTGATTCCCTAAATCTAGGAATGTTGTGAAGTATCATTCTTTTTCAGTAAGAATATAATGAGGAAAAAATCCTCCCTGAAGCAAACAAAGGGACCTCAATATGTTGTCATCAAGTTGTTTTTCAGCCATTGACCAGGCTGAAATAGTGCCTGGAAAAACTATGAGGACTTCAGCAAAACTGCAAAAGCTGTAGGAGCAAGTTGCTTGTGGGTGCCTGCTCCATTCACAACTGAAAGGATTCATGCACCTTACTGCTTCGTAGCTCAGCCCTGAATGTGCTTGCAGCTCCACACTGCAACCATGCAGTATGGGAACACTTGTCTTCCCCTTGTCCACTTTTACTTGGAAGTTGAGGTATTTTGGCTGTGAGGCTGGATGCTTAGATTCTCAGTTAGGAAAGGCCCTCGATGCGCTTTTTTTAACCGTAGATAGAATGAGGAGCGCTATGCATTTTCATGTCACTGATGTCACCAAACAAATGCACAGGGGCTGTCGTACACCCATGAATTAGGTGTTGTGTTCCATCACTAGGCAAAGCTGAACAAACTGGTAATATGCAAGGAGGAGGCTCTACAAGGCAGCACACTCCCCCTTCTCCCTCCAGGCCATGAAGTCACTTCCAAAAGGCTGGTAATTTAGCCCAGGGGAAACAGCAAAATCCTGTAACGTCCTGCTACTTCTTATACCTCCGGGCAAAGAAGATGCAGTGGCTCATGGAGTGTTGTTTGTCTAATGGACTTATTACTACTTGCCAATGCGGTTTCATCAAAAATGTCTGCAAAACTGATGAAGCTAACAGAGCTCCACAGCATGACGTTTATTGATAACCCTTGCCCACTGGATACTTTTGATCCTGAGGCAAACTTAAGAGCCAGAATGTCCTTAGGTAATTGCTTTTAGGTAGACTGACAGCAGCATATTGAGGAATTAGGATTCTTAGCTACTCTAAACACTAAGCATGCTCCTTGTTTCTTAGTCCCTTTAGGATGATAAGGTGGACTGGTCAGATCTTGCAGGTCACAATTCCTTATGTTTTGCCCAGCTGGCTTTAGAAGGGGACCAGATGTTCAGGCCTCAGAAAACTAGATGGTTTCTTGCGCGGGCAAAACAAGCAAACAAAAAAATGGGTGCCATCAGTGTTCAAGGTGCTAGGGTGAAGACTGGCAAGAAAAGCCTGTGCAAAGGCAACAAGAAGCACAAGGAATTCTCCCTGATCCTTTTAGGATCAGATTCTTTAGCTGGAGAACATGGTAATAGATTACAGAACTGTCTCAGATCATTGGGAAAAAAGCTAGACAGAAAAGCAGAAGCATATGACAATGAAAAAGCCTGCCTCAAGAAATGGAAAGTAGACCTTTTCTGGTTTTAATAGTATGTCAGCCTTTTTATAAACTGGCCCAGATCCCAAAGAAATGGACTGTTGCTTCCATTTACAACAAGACCATGTCTGGCCTTCTGATGGCTTCTGATGGCTCCATTACCTCTTACAGATATCTTTCCAATATGTTATCTGACCCCAGGTTTATTTGTTCACAAATGTGGTCATCTTTTTAACAGAAGCTAGTCCCTTACTTTTATTCAGGAATTTGAAAGAGTTCCACACATATCAGTGATTTCAGCTGGTTAAATGTCACTGAAATGGAAGCTGAGGCATGGCGAAATGAAATAAATGTATCCAAATTCATGCTGTGAGTCAGAAAGAGAGCCAGAAATAGACTGGCAATGAACATACTAGAAATGATGAAAGGTCAGGACAAAACCCAGGACTCACTAGTTAGATGAGGCTGCCTCTTTACACTCACTAGAGCTAGGATTCACTATGTGCACAAAGAAAAGCTGATAAAATGGGTAATCTTACGTTGCTTATACAGTTCTTTTCTGTACCTTTCTCTCATTTCCCCGTCTATGTTTGTCTTTCTCTTCACAAGAAGGTGTATAGCACTCTGTAGCATGTATTTCACTGGTAGTTTTGAAACACTGTTACTTTTAACCTTCCAAGAGCTGTCATTCAAGTGAAGGATGGAGATGCCTCAGTTGGTTGTTTCACTTTATTTTTCTTGCAGAGGTTTGTATCGTGGCTAAGCATATTACATAAAAGAGTCACTGCTTGATGCAATTTGTGTTAGTTCATTAAGCACAAGATATGATTAACGTGAACACTTCTTTAATCAGCCAAAGATGCTGTTACAGACACTTAAAAGCCCTGTGCACTTCTAGCTGTTCCTTTCTCCATATCGCTTCTCTGCCCAGATTTGCAGGAGAGCAGACAGTTCACAGCCTCTACACACCAGTGCAGAACAATTTTGAGCCATGGTAGCAGTTTCAATACCAGAGAAACTGGAAAAGAATTATCTTCTTCCTCTAAAATAATTCCCTAGCTTTTGCACTTATGCCATGTATCTCAGCTGTTACGCACCATGAAGGAATTACTCTATTAAGTGAGGTATAAAGAGCTGTGCAATGCTTAAGCAGAAGGCGGAAGGTCTGATTACCTTCCACAGATCTGGTTCTCACCCAGCAAGCCACTACCACGCATATCTGTTCAGGCTAATCCAGACAGAAACAAAGTGATATTTGTCAACTGCTTTCTTGGTTCTCTCTGCTCCCAAGCCCATTTGACATAACAGGTATTGTTTCCATCATTAGCTCCGTAGAGACACGGACAGATATGGTCTTTTCTTGCATTTGATCTCATGGTAGCTCATCTGTATTTCAGTACCCTGTGTTACCAGTCTTGTTATTTCAATAACAAATGACTGTCTCTTCACCATTTCATTCTCTTTAAAACTGCATCTGCCCCCGGCTGCAGTGGTTCAAACGTGTGGCTTTATGTCCTTGCTGTAATGGGAGTTACTTGGCATCTCTTTGCCCAGTCTGGTATTATCAGACCACAGAGCAAGCTAAACAAAGAGACACAGTCACTGCTTACAATTCAGTTTGGCTACTCACTGCAGTCTGGTGATTCTCCATTACATCTCTGCTCATTATGAATACAGATAACAGACTATCATGAGCTGAGTAGCCTTATCCTGAAGAGATAAAACTAATCTGTGTGCTTAGATCAGCAGCCTTGTTCTTGCCTAATCTCACCTTGGAAAGCACAGTAATTGCAGAAACACAGAAAGGAAGTAAAGAGTAAGGGGGTGAGAACCCCAGTGAATGTGTCTCTAATTCTACCCTCTGAGCCTGTGGGCTTGCACTACTTCCTAGCCACATCTTTTCTGGGTGTTGTGGATTTACACTGTGCATTGTAGGGAAACAGTCTTTTACAAGAATTCTTTTGTTCGAATAAAAGCAGAAATAAACCTTATGCCTGGCCACAAGAGTAATCACGCTGGGTAAAAGAACCCCTTGTACTCAAAGCTTAACTGGTACAATAGGCACCATGTACAAAGCACTTTCCTGTCATACTAGATTTCCTCTGTTTTCCTTGTTTTGTCTGTCTTTTGTTTTTTCTTAGAACAAAAGCAACATCCCTGTGCTCTGACGGCCTTGGTGTCAGATGGCTGTCTTTTAACCCTATTCTATTCCAAACAATAAAAGCAATAAAAATAAGGTTGTTCATGTTAGAGTTCAAGCTCAAAACCAAGTAGGGTCCAGCAGGTGCATAGTCCTGCTGATAGTACTTGTAGCTTGTAAGGGAACTCCTGCCCCAGGAGTCTGCATTCGGCTGCAGCAGACAGATCCAGATGCATGTTTCCTAGATGGGTTTCCATTCTCACTGTGGTCTAAACCAGACCTTTTAATTTTACTTTGAACTTGTTTTTGGAGCGAAATCCAGTACGACCTATAATCCAGATCCAAGTTTCCTTCTTGGCTGACTTTGTAGTAGGTATCCCAAAATCCCTGTCATACGGCCATTCCCAAACTCATTGCCAAAAGTCTCCTTGCCCTTGGTGAAAATTTATACCAAAGCTTTTGAGACAGTTTTCTCCTTTTAACACATGCTATTGCAGTCTCCAAATCTGAGCTGAGACTTGAGAGTTATAAAAAAAAAAAAAAAAGCATCCATTTTCCAAAATCCATGACTTAATATTGATTTTGGAGATCCCATGAATTGAAACAAGCCTCCTGTGCAGAAATCTTCCAAAGATACCATGTTCACCTCTCCTTTTGACACATTTTATCGATCTCCATGTTTGTGCCACATGAATGATGGATTATTGCATATCAAACCTTGCAGTAGTCATTTAATGCCTTTGAATAAAACATTTCTCACAGATTAACTGGGCAGTTTTAAGCGAACAACCATTTTCATCTGTTTTAAATTTTCATGGGTACTTTTCAGGAGAACAAGTACATCGTTAATAATTGAAGGGATTGAGACCTTGCTAATCTCTTTGTATTTTAATAAAGTCCTGTTGCACCCTGATCATTTATTTTTAAAATTTCAGCATTGATAAAAATTCATTAAATTTTATTTCTCTCCCTTTGAAATGAATAGTCCTGAGATTACATGAAAAGAAGTGATTGTTTATGTACCAGGGAACTGGAATTTCATTGTGTCCAGATAGCTATAAGCGTGGCTTGTGATGGATTCAGTGGATGAGAGGAGGGAGCAGCATTTTTCAGTGGAAGTAGAGATGCACTGGAAGAGCAAGTTTAGAAACAGAGGGAGCTGGAGGGAGAAAGAAGCTAGGAGAGAAGGAGACTAGAAGAGAAGGAATAGGGAAGCGATTTTGTCGTAGAGTCAGATGGACATATGAAAACAAGACAAAGCTTTGGTAGGTAAATAAGTAGAAAAACACGCACATAGGTGAATGCATTCACCTCTCTAATGCTTTTCTTTTTCTGTCCTTGCATCCCTCCATCTACAAAGCTATTTCAGTGACTTATGCAACTCTTTCTTCAGTTTACCTTTTGACGTCTCTTACTATGAATCCTTTTCTTCTGTGTCTCAGACTCCAATCTGAATCTTCTCTGCCTCTGCTGAGCGCTTCTCAAAGCTTGACTTTACGTGGTCCTGTTTCTCTTTTTCAAATACAATTACTTCTATACACACAGCCCCAGGATTACCTTTCAAAGGAGAAGAGAAAACCCAATACATATATTATTTCTTGTATCGTTTTGAAGACAATGGCAACCCTTAGAAAGCTGGTCTGAAAACTATTGCATTCCAGCAACTTTCATTAAATTTGGTAGTAGGATAGAGCATGCTTGGTACAGGAATCTGATAAAAAGTTTCCTGAAGGCTCCCAGAGATGCTGTATGTTAGTCTTACATGGTCAGAACAGCAACAGAGTGAAGAGGCTTTGGCAGCAGTAGTGAAAAAACAAAATAATTGCATTAGGTGCCCTCATCAGAGGATGTTTGTGCACACAGAGAGAGTGGTTAGTTCTCTAACTCTGTGTTAGAACAGATTTTCATGACCACTAGATCTCTGCTGATTCCACCCACTCTCTAGCTGTTCTGCTTTCAGTGCTACATTTGGTAATTGCCTTTTGGTTTGAAGAGACTGTGTTGTGAGGGTAGTAATCAAACACTCATATCATAAACTGAGATCTCTGCCTCCTCCGAGAACCTCTTTGAAACATTGCCTGTTTGATATTTGACCATCCTCTGCATAAATCTGTGCCAGGTATTAAAACCATTGGAAAGATACTGAAATGACGAGATGAGTTAATGTGTTGGTGGGAGGAACAGAAACTGGACTGGGCAGCACAGCTTGGGTTTAAATTGACAGACTTCTGCGTGAGTGATTTCAAGCAGCAAGTAGTGAAAACCTACTGTGGGAAGGAGCTTAAAACTGCTCTGCATTATATCTTCCTCTAGAGGAGAAAATCTTTTTGCACATTTATAATCAAGTTTCTGCTTAGCTGTTTACTGATGAGCTCATGGTGGAGGTTCGAAAAAGGCAGAGACAGATTTCTAAATGGTGCTGCTGTTATCATGCTAAGCAGCTTGGGTTCGATCAGTGTTTAGGGTGGGACTTCTCCAATAAATGTTACTGTACTGATAGAAAGGGTTTTCACCAAGAACATCATGGTATTAAGTACTTCTAATGAGGTCCTTGGCAAAGGAGTATGGTCACGGAGGGTGGTATCAGTCACTGCTGTTTGGATTAGATGTAAATCTGAATGTCTGAGTACTAGTGATCTGGGATGCCTTCCCATTTGCAAACTAATATTCTTCCTATCTGTATTCCCTCTGGATTTACACAAGTTAGAGTTCCTTTCACTTCCTATTTCAGACTGTGTAGCATCATCCTTAAATAGCTGTCAAATTCCACCCAAGGTGGAATTTGCTGCATTTCAGTGGTGTATAGTGATTTCAGTTTTCACATAGCAGGGATATCGCATGGAAACTGAGCTAAACTCTGGGCCGTGCTCTACCAACTTATGCTACTTCCGTGGCTCAGAACAGCTGGGAAACTGGATTATCCATGTGCAGACAGATTCCCAAAATCACACACAGCTGGCATAGCTGTGTGTGTCACCCCATCCATGGCCCTGCAGAGGCACATCCATGATGTTCCTTCTTGAAGTATTCCTGGCTACTGGAGTGCTTCTAGGTCGTTCTCGTTTATGCCCTGGGCTGGTTCCCAGTGGCACCCGTCGCAGTGCAAAGGTTGGACTTTCACATCAGATTTTTATCTTGACCCTGTAGGACCAATTTCACCAAGGACATAAGCTTCCCTGAACAGCCAGGGAGACAAAATACAAGAGCAATTGATTGATGGGATACCTCCTATGTGCTCAGTGTTTGTCCAGCTCTATCATACAGTAAATCAGGTCCAAAATATAGTCAAGCAGTACTGAATGCCACCTAATTTGCATTTATTACTCCTGTTGTGTCTTCCATTATGGTCCTTGGCTCTTGCATCTAGAGCCAGTGAAGGAGAAGGTTCTCTCCCAGGGCAGTAAATAGCTGGCTTGTCCTCTCCTTGAAAGTGAAATAGAGGCCAGCTTACATCTTTCCATTGTGCGTTTGTTTAGAGCAGTTGCCTTTCTACCAGGTCAACAGTCTGTCCCTATATACCTACTTGTCTCTAAAAACTACAACTGCCTCTTTCCTGCAGTCCAGGCCCAGTTGACTGTGACTGATGGCTTTGCTTAGACCTTGGGAACTTCAGGCCATTGTTACATCTGAGTGGAAATAAGGATTTAGCCTTTTTAGAAAACAAATGACTTGTCTGGAAGTTCACTCTCTCTCTGGGGTATAATGCAATCAGTGCTCACACAACTGCTGCATGCACTCCCTGTGACCACAGGCTGGAGGGTAATGCAAGCCTGGGCTCAGCTGCAAGCTCTTTGTACTTCTGTGACATGGTCTTATTTGGGCTTGAAGTGCAGTGATTTCAGTGCTCGTCACCTGGAGCTCCATCCTCTTGATGATCCTATTTTTGCAACTGGCTTGTCCCAAACTGACCTCCTTTAGCTGCTACTTAGCAAATGCACAGTCACATGCACAACCATGAGATATGTGCATGCAGTCACACAATCCCAAAATCGTATGTGCCAGTCCATTCTCTCTGTCCCCCTGCTCTCTCCCAGTGCACTTCCATGCATTTTTACAGTCTGACAAACAGAATCGTGTAGGTTAAATCTCACCAACACACAGGCTATCGTGGGCACGTGCTTTCTTGCTTGTACATGCAGCCAGACACACAATTCCAAGTTCACAAGCAGTGATACTCAAAAATATTCATACTTTTCTTTCTTTCTTGTGCATATGTGCACACAGTTACAGCATTTGTTCTTTTGATCACAAGCATTGTCACTTTCACCTGTATGGACCCTGGATCTCATATTTCCACAATCAGTCTCACGACCCCTCAGACCTTGTCGGTCTTGCACAGGCAGACACAATCCCTTGAAATCATTGGATCTGTGTTCACACCAGTTCACAATACGCCCACCATATGAGAGGTAAAGTTATCCACGCCACCCTCCCCTGCATCACACATCCACTGTCAGCGCAGAGTGCACATCAATACGTGTTTTTATTTTTACTTTACTTAAGATGGACAAAATTAATGAACTGAACTTCACTCTAGGATCAGTAAAGCAGCTGTGGGAATGTTTTGTAATCATGTTACATTCAAGGTCTGTTATTTTTTAATATCCCCATTTCCCCAGGTGTATTTTCAAATATGATCTGTGGGTGAATACTGAGCCAGCTGTAACCCTGACAACAGTGACCCAGATGGTAATCAGCAAAATGGACTAATTGAATAATGTTGAGTTAGAATCAGTGCTTTGCAGAACTCTGTTAGACCCTGCAGTAACTCAATATAATTTAAAGATGTTGAGTGAATTTCACATTCTCCACTCTGATCCCACACCTGGAGATGCTGAAAGGGGCTTGCATATGGACAGCGCAGACAATATGAGAGAAATGGCCTGGTGCAGCAGTATGTGTCTGGGGAGATCTTTCTGGAATTAAAATAGCTGGATTTATTTATCCCCATAAAACTCTTTGAGGCCCTTGAATAACCTAGAGACACAACTATACATTACCAGTCAACAGTCATAGTCAGGGGCAGATCTCCCGTATCCAGCAGTCAGAGCACCATGACTGTATTCTTAGGGCTTTCCATTAGTTTATGGGGCTGATCTGTGCCCTGAAAAGGGAGGAGGTTTGTGCATGCTTTTTCTCTGCTGGAATACTAACACAGGTTGTTCACGTGAAACCTCATTTCACATGTAATGTGCTGCAGCGCTGTGCAGGCTCGGGGTGTTGCGTCGCTGCTCATGGGACAGGGACCGCAGCAGGATGGGGTCTCCATGGAACAGGCTGTATTTGTGCTAAGAGCCAGCGTAACACTGATAGGACACAAGCAGAAGAAGAGGCATTAAATGAGTCAGCCCACATAGAGAAATGCGTCAACCATCAGAGGGAGAACGTCAAAATGATTGCTAAAAAGGGATGAGGAGCTCGGTCAGGCCTTCCTGCCCATTGTGGCCACTGTGAGCACACAAGGCTGAAAAGCTGGGCCCAGCATAGACAGCAGAGATCTGTTCCCAGATGAGATTGACTGAGAGGCCAGGGCTAGTGGTGAGTGTGGGAGGCTGTGATTCAGGCACCCCCAGGGCCTATGTTTCTGGGAGCTTTGGATCAGCCTAGTTGCAGCAATAGAAAGGGATGGTTGAAAGCAGAAAGAAAAGTTTCCATGAATGGGAAGGGGCGTTGACTTTCTGCTATTAACCTTTGAGACCTTCTTTGGCAGCCCTAGCAAGGAGAAGAATAATGAGCAATGGCCAGTGATGTTGCTGTGCAGAGAGCATTCCAGCCAACTGATTTATGGGGCAACTAAATAATTCAGCCTGCCCCTGCAACGCAGTATTAATTCCTTCTCTGTCACCAGGGCTGAGATGTGCCTGGGGAATATGGGCTTAGAACAGTTGCTTGACAAGCTCCTCTTCCTCACTGTGCCTGGAACACTAGAGCCAGGACCAGACAGGAGGGTACAAAAGAAGGGGGCAACTGAAAGTAGCAGGAGAAAGGTGCTGCTGGTGACAAGTGTTAGAAAGATGCTGGTAGAAATGGAAAGGGTCACCTGCCTCATCCCTCTCTCTTGCTAAGCATCCTGTCTGTAAGAGCTTAGCTCTTCCTGTGCCTGGTGCTCGTTGTCCCTCTGCCTATGCGCATGTCTGTGTCAGGGTGGCTATCCTTGCCTGACTTATTATATTTAAGTGATAAAACTGTGTTTGGAGAGCACATTGAGAGTGTCGTGTTGATAAGAACGGAGTTTGGAGGTGGGATTTACCACCTTCTAGTTAGCATAGATAATACTGCCTAAAAATACTTTTTTCTGAAACCTTCCTTTTTTTGCCTTCAGCAAACCCAGGCAGTGTTCAGTTTGTTAGGTGCTTGGGACTGTTATGCATTTTGTTACCTTATGCTCTATCTTACCCCTTTATCTTTTTGGCTGTTGACCACCTTTGGCTTATATTTTTCTTCTGACAAAGGAAGAACCAAAGGATGCTTTAAATCAGGGCCAGCTGTTGTTGCCATGAGTTAAAAGTTACATTCACCTTCTGACTAAAGACTGAGTAATTGACATTTTTTCGCTTCAACGCACAGGGTCCTGCAGCCGTATACTTTCTGTCCCATAATCATAAGCTCTGGAAGACTTGTCCAGTTGATAAGGGTCACGTGAGAGAACTAAATAAGTCCAAGCAACTTTTTAGCCAGCAAAATTCTTGCAGGGTCTGCAGATGATCCAGGATTAGTTCTTGAATGAACAGGGAGCCCAGAGCGATGCAAGATAATTGCCAAGGACAAGACCAGGTCAGTCCAAGCCTGGAGCATCCATCAATTTAGCCACGGTAATTCCAGCAGACATGCACAACTTTGTCCCTGCTTGAGAGCAGAGACCAAGGGAACCTCTTAGCTGCAGAAGTCTGAAGAGCTTTCTGTTGTACACAATCACTTCAGCTATGGTGATTGTTTGCGTGCTGCTGACTCCATTAAGTGTAACAGCTCCAGGAATGCTACCGCTGTAATGATGTGTTACTCCTAATAATGAGTCCGTTCATGGAAATTGCAGTCCCCAGTGTGAAAAATTCAAAGGTCCATCAGTGGATAGGGTTTTGGAGTGAAACGTCAGGAGAGAGATGATGACACTGAGGTATAGGACCAGGATGGGGGGTGAGGTTGACAGCATGCTTTTGTCAGGATAGCCTGGGTGGCACCTGACATTTCAGAAAGCCGTAAAGAGCCAGAAAGTAAACAAGCCTCGTTAATTCCAGCAAAGGGCAATGTACTTAGCTGCCAGCTTCTGCTCTTTTCTTCAGCTTTCCCCCTTATTGTCTAAGGACTTCATTATCGTAAACAGCTTCACAAATTGCATAACAAACAGAGCTTTAAAATATTTAAAGAATAGTTGAATGCTAACTCATATTCCATGGAGGGAGTGAATCTTTTTCTATCTTACTTCTTTCCATTGCCATAGATCCCTCCTTTTCTATTTCTCCCACATCACCTTGTCTCTCTGTTCCCTCGATGTCTTCCTCGCTCTCCTCTTCGGCCCCTCTGTCTCTCTCATTCTCCCTAAGCTTCTCACACTGCCAGACAATACACGTGCCTTCCCAATATCTCCAGTGTTTATCACAGTTATTCTCCTAGCTGTTGGGAAGGAAGAGATTTGGGGTGGAAAATTTAATGAGGTGAGCCATAAGCCAGCTGTTTCCCATTTGTGTTTGTTTCTTGCTGTAACGAGATGGCAAACTGAGGGACAAAGTGACGGAGTCAGGCTCTGTGGCACACGCAGACTTTCACGTGCTTTCACTCGTGTAAGAGTTGGGGGATGCAGAGCTGTAGCCCTGGGTCAGAGCTAAAGGCAAACTAAGCCCCACCCTGGGCTGTGCCCAGCATAAAGCTGCCAGGAAGGGATACGCAAGCAGGGCGCCTTTCAGACGGAGAAAAGCAGCTTGAGAAAGCAGCTGACACCGAACAGCACACACAGCAGTGACAGACATTATTTGCAGAGGTGCCAAATCATTTCTGCAGGCTATTTCAGTTCAGGCACAGGGTAGTGAAACCACGCTCCCTCATAATAACCTTTCATGTCGGGAGCACCTGGAATGGATGACAATTCGGCCAGGGGTGATCTTTCTCTCTTTTCACAGGGCTAGTCTGTTGGCCCACACATAATATTAGAAGGTGCTGCATTGTTAGATATGAAGCATCATATTCTGGCAGTGAATTTATTTTCAACAATGAAGGATTTGCTGTCTGTTCCTGTTTGTGGAAGGGTCCCTTCTGAATGACCTGAACCAAAAAAGCTTCAGACTCATCTATGGAGACTAGAGACAGCTCTCCCACTTCAGAGAGTTTAGTTTCTTTCTTGCTGCTACATTCTTGCAAATTCAAACCAGGCAAACGTCAATATAACAACAGGGACTGTTTTATTACTTAACAAGAGTTACAAAGTTTGTAACTTTGTTACTTAAAGAGTTCAAAGTGAAGATCAACTCTGGAGTATATGTTTAAATATCACGCTCCAGCGTGTCTGTCTCACTGTGTGTATTAAGGCTAGGATGTTCTGTGATGGTGGAGATGTGGTTACTCCATACCCACTCGTATAGGAGTTCCAGGTTACTACTTCCAAAACAAAGACCAAACCTTAGACCACATAGATGGACCACAGATGGACAATCTGGGTGGTGCCAGACCAGATGGAGCTGGGCTCCGTGCAGGGACATCATTGCCCCCTGGCTGCCATTCGCATACTCAGGATGATCAGAAAAGGAGATGTGACATTGTTATCTTACAGCTATTGGCCTTCTGCATAAAGGAAAACAGGTACAAAAGTGAAGCCATTCTCACTTCAAACTAATCCAGCCCAGATATGAGAGGTGAGAGCAGCTGCACAGAAGTGATGACTCCTTCCAAAGAGTTCAGAAATGGTCTTCTCTTGGCCTTCTTGCCTGGGCTCTCCATTTCTGCTCTTTTCCCGTTAGTCTATGACACTGAGACTATGCAGCATGGAGAAACTCCTTCCTTGGTCTGAGGATCAGCCTGAAAGCAGTCTTCTAACTTCTGTGTCTCACCAGAAGTTTCCTGTTACAAGAACCTGGAATTCATTCTCTGCTAGCCATAGCTTGTGGTTAATAGCGCTGCTAAATTCAGTGCCACTGGGATCTTTTCTCCTGCTGGAGAATCACCATGGAGACCCTGATGTGACTGTGTACCCAGTACACCTCTTGGCCCTGGCATTAATCCTTTTGCAATGTACCACAAAGTCAGCTTTAGCTTGGAGGAGTGATCAAATAAATATGAAAACTGCTCCCCGAGGAGGTAAATATTCGCTAGACAAGCAGAAAGAAAAGCAATAATATACCATGTAAGCTACTGCCTTTTATTAGCTCAGCTCCCTTTTCTCCCCTTGTAAAGTATTGTTGCACTGTTATATTAATCTTTACTTTGAAGCAAATTAAAGCAGGGACAGTTGTCAGAGTATTATTAAGAACATCTGTTTAATTAGGGCTGCCTTTGCATCAATTTGAGAGAGAAATGTAACACCCCTGTTCATCTACTCCTGCTGTCTCACTCCCCCTTCCTACCCTTCCCTGGCTACGTTGTGTGCCGGAGGAAGAACGTGCAGTGAATACAGGAGCACCTGGGGCCTTTATGAGATTCCATTTCCTCTGCTCATGAGAGGTGTCAGCTCTTCCGATTAATGCTGGGGAAGGAGGTAGGGCAGGCAGGGAGGTATAGCTGTCGTGGGGTTTTTCAGTGATCTCTGTCTTGAGAGTCTCTATCCCTACTTTCTTCCTTTCAGAAAATAATTTGGAATTCTGTAAAGTGATCATGAATAACTATTAATTATCATTAGCAATTTGCCATTCCAGGCCAGCCTTTCATCTGGGAATCTCAGAGCAGTTTTACAAATGCTAATTAATTGAGACTACTTCATGAAGTAGTCTGTTAAACTCATTTTACAGTGATAAATCAAGGCTAAGAGATACAAAGCAACTTGCTTGAGTCAAAGGTGATACTGACAGTGGAACCCAGACTTCCCAGCTACCAGCTGCGTTGCAACCGCTCCACGGGTGAGGTTCTCATCCTCTCCCACCTTCACTGCAACACGCCAGCTGGAGGATGGCATCCCCCCTGATGCTTGCACGAAGCAAATGCCAGGAGGTGATGCAAACAGTCACCAAGGATTTTGCCTCATCCATTCTTTGATCTGGATGAGGTAGTTCACAGAAGACAGGTCCACTAGTGACAATAAAATACAATGGTCCAAATGCAGACTGCCTGTGATTGCCAGAATTTGAAGAGAGGTACAGGATTGCTCTAAACATATTCTGTTCTTAAACACTTGCTACTGGTCTTTGTCAAGGCTGTGATACAGGAAGGCTTTTGCTCTGACCCATTCAAAACAGTTCTTACAGTCTTATACCTGCCTGTCTGTCTGTCTCCTTGTATCTCTGCATTTCTATGTGTCTCCAGATTGCTGTATCTGATTGTCTAGGCACCATCCCTTCTGTATTTATGTAGCCGCTTACCCAGGCAGGCAGCAGTGAATTAATCATTATGTCTACAGTCTCAGCTGGGAGAGGTATTGACTCATAGATTCAAGTCCAGGAGGCCAAGAGCTTGTTTGTTACCTGAGAAGACTAAACTTCATTTGGGGCTGCCCAAAATGTCAAGAGTGGTTTAATGAACTAACTTTGTGAACTATGAAGGTTGGAGCTTAGTTCTGTGCCACCGCACAGGAAACATAGTTTGTGTATCTGATTGGTCCTATTCTGCGCACAGCAGTTCAGCATGCTGCAGATCGCAGCACTTCAGGGAAGCACTTACAGCAACAAACAGTTACGAATTCACAAGGGTTGAGAAAAACAGTACTAACTTCTCCCCCCCCAAACCTTTCTTTTCTTCATGCCCTATCTGTCCCATCACATGTTTTTGAAAATTAGAAATTTTGATTGAGTCAAACCTTCTTTGTCTCCATTTAGCACAAATCACTTTCCCCTAAGAGTGTATGCCCTGAAAGGTCTGCCTGTGCAGTTGCATAAATTGTTTACATACTCAGGCTATCTGATGAGTTAGTGAGGTTTAGAGCTGTGTCAGGTCACTCAGTTCAAAGCAGTCCATACCTATGTGTGAATCCAAATTCCAATGAGGAGTCTGGGATACTGTAGCAAAGGCTGTTTTACATTCTAGAAATAGAAAAACAATCATGAATTGTAGCTCAATTTGTAAGTGCAGGGAAATATCTGGAGTTCTGAGATAGTCTAGAGAATCTGGACTCTGAATCTTTAAGGCTTTCCCATCATTATAAGAATTAGCCATATAATTAGGTATTATCTGAGAATTATCCATAAATACTCACCACAACATGATATTTGCTAAGTAATAATTAGGCTATGAAAGGAACTCAAATAATACCTTTGTCTAGAAAATTAAAGACCCTGTACTGCATTTATACAGCACCATGCTGAGGGGGTAATAGGGTTTAAAATTGCAGTAAATTACAGCTAGACCAAATGTCAGCCCCCTTAAGCGTAAAGAAGCTACACGGCAAAAGAGAATCAGGCCTCCTAAGAAATTTCAGTCAGAAAGGTACGCAGAATCCAGTTTTTTACAGCAAGTGTGAAATCCAGTCAGTGAAAGATGCAGGCATCACAGTGTGCTTTAACATCCAGCTCCAAAGGAGCTGTTTGGCTGCGGTCAGCACGATGGAAGGCACCCGAACCATGGTCAGCCATTTTTGATGCGAGGTTAGATGTGCAGGAGCCTGTCCTGCTGTACCCAGCTTCCTGGGCACTGCACAGAGCCATGCGCTGGCAGCAACAACATCCCTCATCGATGGGCTGACCGTGTTACAGAAAAAAGACAGGACAGGGCTCTGGGTCCATTCACAGGGACAACACCTATGGACTACACCTGCTTCAACATTTTCATTTTAATTAAAGTCCCCATTTTCCAAACTCAAGCTCCTCTCAGGAATTCAAGATTTTTCTTTTCAGGACTTTCACTGACTTAGATTGGGTGAAATAAGAACTCCCAAGGATGGAAGGGACTTCAAGGAATAGAGTTATGTTTTGCTTTGCTTTGCAATGTTTCAGAATCCTCCTGATGAGCGCAGCAGAATCTTAGTATTTATTTATCATCATTAGAGATTTTGAATTGAACCTAAGGAAGACAAACAAGCAAATTTCACTGAATTTTGTATTTCCATTGGATTCATTTCAGAATTGCAGGGAAGAAGCACAGCAGGCCCTCAATTATGCGGCAAGCCTTTGCTGCATATGACAAAGTGCTGAGTGTCTCAAAGCAGACCACAAAATTAAAGGAGAATTTAAATGTTATCTCCTTCGTGTTTCAACTTTGCCCTCCCCCAGAGAACACAGCGTAAAACAGGGATAGTAGCCTTCCACACAAACCCCCATTTCAGTGTTAAAAATATAAATCTGCTCATGTTTGTGTAGATATTTATAGATAAACAGTTCCAAAAAGATTGGGAGGAAGTGAACAGTTCTGCATGCACAGCAGGGCTAGAAAAACAACCTGCAAAAAAGGCTTAGGGTCACACAAAGAGCTTTGAAGGTAAAGCAGAACACGGAACAGCTGCTCATTTGCAGGGCACCGTATGTATTGGACAAGTGTAGAATCAGCTTTGGATGCGGATGGGGTCACAGAGATAAGATATGCCAGGACGCTCTAGTGGCAAACTGATCATAATGCATCTGCAGAGAGAGCTGAACTAAACATGGCTGGGGCAGCTTAGTTCTGAAGTTGTCCGACTTTTGCATGCTGGAACTTGACCATTAAAGATAGTATTTCGGGTTGTTTTTTTTCCCTTCTCTCAATCTGGTTCTTTTGATTTTAGTACTGGTAATTTCTGTGTAGTAGACAAAGCCCACTGCTGGTATCCTGTCTGAAATGCAAGATTTACTAAAGGAGTGTTGCATCCTTGTGGTTGGTTTTATGTGGCTTTTTCAAGAATAAAAGCAGCGTTTGGCTTTTGGAAATGGAAAAGAAGAAGAGCGCACTTCTTATGTGAGGCTTCTTTACTCCTCTTCCTGCGTGCTTTGCTTCTGGGATTACCCTCCACAACACATTTACATTTCCTCTCCTGTGCTGCCAAACCTCTAAACAGATGCTTTGGTACCTGGTGCAGTTTGATCAATAATACTTGCCGTCTCTTAGTTACCTGTAGAGAGGGACTATAAATGAGAACAAGCAATACAACAGGGTGCTATAACCACTGGCATCAGTCACCCTCTGCAGCAGCTGACACGTGACTCCTTTTGCCTTGATACCGGAAATATCAAACTATCGCGTGCTCTCTTTCTTGCTTTCCCTTGCTCCTATTGTGCCCTCGCCTATCTTATGTAGCCTCACAAGTCATATTGAGAATAGATTTTGACATCCCAGTCTTGTTCTTGACTGTTTGTTCTTAGTTTGTGAGTCACGTGATATGTCTGATCTTCGAGTGGTGTTTTCTAATTACAACCTTGCATTGAATGGAAATTTAGTCTTTGTGTGCTTTCAACACTTCCCTAAATAGACCAGAGCTGATGAAGGGTGCTGGTGCAGCAGTCATAGCAGTTGGAATCCTCTGCCAGGGGGGACCAAAATGAGCAAATTCTCACTTCACCCACAGTACCATCACTATGCCTCAAACCTCCCCATCTGGCCTCTGCAGCTGAGAAAGGGTTCCCATTTCTGGACAGCAGCAACCGCTGGCAGAGGAGTTAGTGCTACTTGAAATGGTGATTTCTTGGTACAGAGACCTGACTGTTCACACTGGGACTGAGCCTTGCCAAACTCAATTTATGCCACTACCCAGCAGCCAGTCAGTGCTAGTCCGGATTTATACTGGATTGAGACCTGGCTGTCTCTGTCTTGGAGCAGGTGACAGTTGGGAGTCTGGCATCTGGATTTAATTCCAGTCTCTTTTACATTCATCCTCTGGCAAAGTCCATAGGTTTCAGGAGATCTGAATCCTGCCCTGGTTGTTCAATAAGAGGAAGTGGATGTGAAATTTTCATACCATTAGGAAGTAGCAGCTGAGGAAAGAAAACAATTTGTCTAAAGGAAAAAAAGTGTTTGAGGGCATCAGTGGTACTTAAATCTGAGCAGAAATTGCAGTATAAACATTAGCTGCTGTGCAGAAAGCTGTATCAATTGAAATCTCAAGCAGATTTAAAAATTGTTTTTATTAAAGCTTAGCAGTTCCCCTTTCAGCCTTTTTATTGTAGGTTTTAAATTCTAATGTGCGCAGAGGGCAAAGTAGGTGACTTAAACCTGCCACTGCACAGTGAAAGGCGTTATGCAGCAAATACCTCGTGGTATATAGGGAGTCTTCTTCCCAGAAGGCTTCAAAGTCCGTATCAGGGGACAAGATGTGCTTCTGTGCGCTGATCCGTGAAGGATCTGTGCTATGTTTGTTCACTTCACAGAAGTAAACACCTGCGTGTTGAGGACAGAAAATTTAAGGGCAGCACCATGCTGTTAGCATTAGAACTGGCTTAAAACTCTTGTGAACTTGGCTGAGGCTTTGTAGAAAAAACAGTCCATATTCACTGTACACAGCTATACCAGCTTGGGCTGCTCAAATCTGCAGCCTGCCTAGGTTTTGGACAGAAAGCTGCAGGTTAAAAAATTTGTATGGTAGGAATAGGGTTGTTAGTTATTCCTCAACTGAGTGATGCAAAGGGCCTCATGCTGGTGAGGCGATGGGCATGTTTGTTTTGCAGAGCTCTGTAGATTTGAATGCTGCATCCCTGCCCCAGCTGTTTGTAACCCATATCTCCACCAAAGATTACTGTCTGCCTGTCAGTGGGAGGAATGTTTCCCATGAGTGCTCTGGAATCTGCTTCCATCAGACTCAGCCACGTCAATGCAAACATATCATTTATGCCATGTGAGCTAAGCTGACCGATTGTGACTGAAGTGGATCAAGGAATGCTCTCAAGAAGCAATCTGTCTGCAGAGCTGCAGGGATGGTAACTTGTGACTGAAGGGCAGTATCAGTGCTGTGAGGCAGGGAGACGACGACTTGAACTTCTCCAGCTGGCCCGCAGAAGGGCCATCTTTTGGAAAAGGCATTCTGGCACTGACGTCAGCCGGTGAGCTGAGGTTCTCTGCACATGCAGGGCCATCCCTGTGTGGTATCAGCATAATTCCCATAGCAGGTTTTGTGGACCTTGTTTTGTGAATTGCTGCCATCGCAGTCAGGCTTCCCCAGTGCATTTGGGTAGGTGGGTGAGTCTTTTCCACTCGCCATTGCCTGTTTTGTAATGTCACCTCACGCTGCTTAGCAGCAGGCTTCAGGCTGCCTCAGCAGTGGTTCCACCTTATCAGTGGCTGCTCCTCCTCGCTCTTCTTCTTGTCCTCTCGCTTTTTGTTTTGACTCAGGGTTTTTCCAGCAGTGGAAGCATAAAACATAAAGGCAGGGAATTGCATCTTGCTCCCTCCAACAGAGGGCTGTTGATACCCCTCATTCATCAGCTCTCCTCCTATTATCTCAGCAGAATAATTCTGTTCTCAGGCTCTATAGTTTAAATCCTCCCCCCACAACGAAGTATCCTACATGCAGTATTTAGGTAGGCCACAACATGCTTTCTGTACTATGCTAGGTCACTTTCCTGGTGTTTTTTGAGACTCCTACACTCAATCCCATTTTCCCATCTCCTCTTTCTCCTGCTTCTTCTCCTGTTTATACAGCCTTGAAAAGCCTATCTATGCCAATTGCAGAAATTTCCATATTCCAGCCATCTGGCATTTTAGGGTTTAATCCCACTGCTTTACAGTGACACGGTCCTAGGTCAACTTCCTCAGTCACCGGCATGCTTTCCTCTGCAGCTTCTTACAGTCCCACTGCTGGGACTTGGGATGCTGCACTCTCCCTGGTGAGCTTTGGGTCTCAGGCTGTAGAATCAAGCAGCTCTGAATCTCTTATTGCAAGACAGAGATCCCACATGGCAACAGAGAGCAACTGGCACCATCTGCCAGTGTGCAAAGCCTTGTAGGCTTTTCTATAGCTGGAGGTTTCCCTCCACTGCCACCTGTATGCCATTTAAATTATGTATGCATCCCCTCCATGATATCTTTGTTTCCAAATAAAAGGCAGAGATAAGACAGCAAGATGTTACTCGTCTGCCTAATTTTCAAGCACACTAAATCTGCTGCGTATCATTTGGAGTGGTTTGGGCTTCGTTCTTGCATGGTTCCCTCTGGGCGGGACATGGGGCCTGTGGGAAAATTGGAAGTATCCTCGTTGGGTCAGACTGCCATTTTCCTGTATAGGCCACTGAGCATATCCCTTGAAGAATGACATTCACTCTGTAGTGCCTCAGCCTGGGTCAAAATCAGAGGGAAAGGGCTTAGAGTCCCATTTTTTTTCCATTCTTGAACTCTTCTTCACCACCCTATCTTTTTTCTTTTTTTAAACTTTAAAAAATCAGGACATGGTACTAAGCTTTGGAGTCAAGGTCCCTTGCGGATTATTAACACAAATAATAAAGAGCACAACTTTACGAGGACGAGGAGTTTTGTTAAATTCATTAATTTTATTCATAATAGGGAATTAATGTGCAGAAAGGCAATACCAGCCTGGCAGTAATTGCTTTTTGGCTTTAAAACGCTAAGTGGAAAAGTTAAAAGTCATTTCCAGCTGCGGCTTCCTTTTTCTTCTCCCTCACTCCCCCCAGCTTCTCTTATTCTTCCCCTCTCTTATTTTTGTTTCATGAGAATTGATTTCTCTCTTTTTTTTTTTTATTTTTACTTCTGCCTTTTCTTCGTTACAAGTCATTATATTTCATCGTTACAAGACTTTGGTCATATTCCGTTGCTTCCCTGTTATGTTTTCATAATTCTTTCTCCCAGTGTTACCGTACAGAGTAGAGCCACGCAGAGAATTCAGGCAGGCAGCTCAGGTCTATATTGATGCCTCAGCTCTTGCTGGAGTTAATGAGCAGTCATATCTCTGGCCACTTTTGGCCTTTGAACAAGCAGATGCAATTTGTTTTCTCTCCTTCTTCTCACTGAATACACCATCGCCTTTCAGCAGTGAGATGTCCCGTGATTCAAAGCCAATGACTAATGAAAGTTAAAATACCATTTCATGCTCTCTTTAAACTTGAAATGGCGCCTTTTCCTGTAGACTTCAGCATGTAGGAGGAGGAAAGATTGTTGAAAAATACAATGGAAGGAGAGCACTGACAAGCCTGAAAGCTTGCTTAACTTTGTTTGGCATTGAGGTCTTCTGCTCTTGGAAAGGAGAATCATTTGATATTTACACTACAAGGAGAAAATCTGCCATGTTAGGATTGCTGCTGTTGTAATGCTGTAGCCATGAACTAAACCCCAGACTTTCTGTTAGGTTTGATAACACTGCCGTAAATACAGCTTAGTCCTGGGCTGAGCACAGAAGTTCATGGTCTGACTCAGATAAATTTTGTGTAGAAGAAGATAAGTAGTTTGGTTGTCAACATTCCACATATGTACCCAAATGCATGCAGTCAACTTCAGCTTTGCTTGAAGACAAGATGGGAATGGTGTGAAAAGGTCAGAGACAGGCGTCACACATATTTAGAGAGAGGAAGAAAGGAATAATATGTTCAGACTTCTTAATTCAGTTTTTATTGTTGCAATAAATTTTATCAATTGCCTAAATGGAAGCAGATTCTCAAAAAACACATGTGAAGTTCCCAGAGCCTTACAGGAGAACTGGAAACTTCAGAGACAGCTTTGGAGTGCCTTTCTTCAAAGGTGCTAAGGTGCTTTGGAGAAAGTCTTGAGAACTGCTTAGTCAGACTCTGCTAAGGAGTCTCAGTTTGGTCTTCTTTTTAATTGTCTAGACCAGAACATTAAATCTGAAAAAGGCCTGTGACCTAGTTCCAGATACAGACCTTGTGACTCATCTCAGCTGTACCAAAATGTAAGAAAAACTAGTTATTATCCTTTTCTTTCTCTTTCCCTCTCCTTCTTTGTTATGCCTTCAGCGCATGTATGGCTTAATTTTAGTTTGGCTAAAAGCAAATGACATTTTAATTTTTATAGCATGATTTATTGTCATTTAAGTTTTAATTTATGAAAAAATAATTGAAGATAAAGAGAGATTTAACCCTGACTGGCATTCTTGATAGCTATGAGCCATAGCTATGAGACTGTAACTATTTCAGAACATATTTTATTCACCCAAGCAGGACAGGGGTATGTCATTTTCTGATGCTAGTTCTGTGCAAAGTCCTAATTATTTGCTTGCTGCCTGGAAGAAGATTTCAAAAGAAAAATAACCTAATGATCATACTACACATTTTTTCTACTCGTTTTCTGCAGACAAAACGACATATCAAGGAAGTATACATGTTGTTTATTCTGTTTCTGTGCTCCGTCACAGACCTTCTCTGTTGCTTTGCGCTATGACCTTGATGTCTGATATTCACTCCATTTGACATTCAAGAGTGAGGAAACAGCTGTATTTCCATCCAGCAACATCTTCTGGTCTTGGCACATTTGCGTGTAAAGATATCCTCACTTGCCCCTTGAAGGCTACGTTTCTGCTCCCTTCCGCCCTTTCCTGACACATTCCTGTGACTGCAGAGTGCCAAGGCTGAGAAGAGAAGCATCTTGCTGCCAGCAGCCATGCATCCTCAATGCCCACCCTCCAGTCGTTCAGGGGGGATGGGGTCTCCTTTCTTTCCTTTGGAAATGATAAATTCTGTTCCGCATCACCAAAGATTTGTCTGCTATAATTTATAGCTGCTTTGGAGAACTCCTATCTTTTGTCTCTCCTCCTTTCAAGCCCTGCTCCTGCCAGCACTATCTGGCAAGCCAGGAAGACTTTCATCTCTAGTTGGCTGCAAGGATCGCAGTTCTGTCCAGGTACTAAGCAGACGGTGGCTGCCTCATTGTCAGAAGTCATCTACGCCTCTGCTACAAGCAGCGTGGCAGGCCAGAAAATATGGTTACCAGGCTGCCTTTGTACCTCCTGCTATGTTCCTGTTCTGTGAACTGCAAAGAGATTTCATCTTCCTGCAGGGCTATGCCTCTCAGAGCCTGACCAGGACTTGGCAGTATCCAAGTGCCCTGCAGGCCCACAGAACATCATGGACACATGCACCTGCACCTCTCTTGTTCTTTGAAGATGCACATGGTGCCTCATCAAAGGCCAGTCATGCAGTGACACGTGGGTCAAACCCCTGTAGCCTTCCAGGGATCCAGCCTCTCTGAAATGGGTCAGAGCCTTGTCCTCTGGCCCTGCTGCAGCAGCTTGCTGCTGTAGCTGGCTGTGGGAGCATGTCCTCTGCTCCCTCGTGTGGGGAGGATGATATTGTGGCTGTGCTCCATAGCATGACCACAAGGCACTTGGCAGCTGGAGAAGCAGCATGAGCGCTTGGACCCAGCCCCAGTGTGTGCCAGGGCCTAACTGGCACAACTGGTCCTTGAATGCTAATTGGGTTCCTTATTAGCATCACCCAGCAAAGCGCTGGGAACGGAGTGGGCATAGTAGCAAACAGAAGCATAAGGATTGCTACGTGAGTCCAGTCGAAGGGTCTAGCTAATCCTCTGTCCTGTCTAAGTGGCTGGCATGTGCTTGGCTGCAGAGAGGGATCTTTCCTCTAATGCTTTTCTTTATCTTTTGTAGCAGCTGTGGCCAAGCTCAGTGTTTATATTAGTTCTTTTTAAAATCCTCTTGGTCTCTGTTTTATCTGGTAGTGAATTCCACAGCTTAATTATACATTTGAAAAAAAGTAATAATTAACCTGTATTCATCATAGATGTGCTGCTCTTCCCTTGCTCCCCTCCCCCACTACTTTATTTTTTGTATTCACATGTTCACACATCTCCATAGCAGGAAGCAGTTGCAAGGTGGATGTGTTAGAAGGGTTTGGTTGGTGCCTGCTGTATACAGCACAGTGAGCACATGCCATGGTGAAAGATGAGTATGCACAGGGCTGTAGCCTCCTTTTTTTCTCCCAGTAAATGTCTCTGTGTACTTGGTCAGTGGGGATTTATGCAATGTTTTCTATATATTAAAAAAGCGATACAAAAAGAGCTTTGGCTCTTCTTTCACCTGCAGAGGAAGCTCTGTGAGGGCCAGGGATAAGCTAACTCTGCCTTCTCTGTACAGTTCTGCAGATTTATCAAATGTCGGTCCCTGGGCTGCTAGTCAGAGGCCTTTCACCAGGACTAAGCTCACCTGAAGAAAAAAATCCTGCTACATTCATTCCCAAGCAAGCTACCCTGCTTTTCTGCACTTTAACCGTCTTTGAGTAAACTGCTGGCGATGGCATCCTTTCCTTGCCTCCCTCCATGGGGTCTGTCTTGTGAGCACAGCATGGGTGAAGATGAACAGCAAACAGATGTTTGGATTTCACACTGCACCTCTCTTCCCTTCCCATCTGCCAGTCCTGGAAGAAGATTTTTCACCATTAAGTGCAATGAGGTTTCTTACTGAACAGCCTCTGCTAAGCCAGAAAACAATGATGTATGAATACCAGAGGCAGCTGAAGGATGCGTGCTGGTGTCAAGGGCAGTCTGCTAGAGAGCTGGACAGACCCCTTGCTCGGGCAAGACAATTCTGAGTTTCTCCAGCCTTGTCTTTAGCAGGGGGCGTAGACCAAGGACCATTAACTGGAGCTTTGCCAGTTCTGAGAGACTTAATGTGACCGACAGTCTGTGACCCTCTGTGCTGAGGGGCTGATGGTGCAAATCACAGTCCTGGTGCCTGATTGTCTGCAGTCTTTTCATATCTAAGAGATGAAGAGGAAGAAGCTTTTGGTTAGCTTTCTGAGATGCCTATGGCCTCGTGTATCAGGAATTAAAATCCTGGCCCTAATGTCCTGACATGACACCTACTGCATTTAAACGCTGATATTTATTTGTGCAGGGAAGGAAGGAAGGAAGTGAAATCCTAACCTATATAAGCAGGCTTCAAAAGTGCCATTCTAGCAACACAATGCAATGTTCTGGCAATAGATAAAATCACTGTGCTTTGCATATATTAGAGATGTGGTGATAAAACAGGCATTTAGATGGCCTGAAATTCGCAGTGGATTACACTAGGAAATGCAGCCACTAAAGTGGGGTCTGAAAATGGAGTTCATTTTTCCAGCCAGCACGTAGCACGACCCTGGGATGATATAAAGCCGTGGGTGTGATTTCTTGTCAGTCTAGGCATGTGTTTCTTACAGAAAGATTCTCCCCTTTGGAAACATTTTCTCTGTTTGTGATTCCTCTCAGCAGTTTTCTGTGACCTTTGAGTTTAGGAAGTCCTTAAATACCAAAAAGAAGGAAAGCAAAATATTTGTAGTGGTAAATTTTCACCCTTGCTGGCAATTAAGAATAGTCCTATTTTTGTGGCATTGTCAGGCTCTAATGGATCAAGAATGGACCTTGTTTCCAACAACTGTCACTCCCCATCAGGTATCTGTGCAGTAGGTCACCTTTTGTCTCCACAATGTAATGAAATGATACAGAATTTTATAGAGGTTACTTTCTTTTTAATGTATTGTATTTTATAAATTTCAGAGGGATAAAAAATGACGGAATCTAAATATGGTACTTGTGCAAAACTGCACCAAATTGCCAGCAGCATCCTAAATTAGAGTACATGTAAATAGACTGTATTGCATTTGGAGAGCCGTGCTGCAGAGTGGCTCATAGTGTAGAGATGTTGTGTGTTTGTCTCAACAACTCCCGCTTATGCATCTCTGCAAAGTGGCAGCTGGGACTTTGCAGCCTAAGTGTGGCCATGTGGAATTAGAAAACCCTGTGACTCAGCAAGCAAGTCCTGTGCGGAAGGACACCCCAACTAGCAGCATGGTTCTCCATTAGCAGGTGCTGTGCTTTCTGGAAGCGCCCTTCTGCATGTGAGTTAAAGAACTGGCTTTGCTGCAGCTTGCGGGCAGCACAGTCCAGCAGACTCTCCGTTACCAGGTGGCTCACCTCCCTGAGCTGTGGTCTGGTTGCATTCCTTCCACTCAGTTTAAATCACTCCTGCAGTTTCAGACAGATGTGGTATGTTTTACAGTCTCTGCTGAACTGCTCAGTTGTCTGGCAGTGTGCTACTGTAAGGTCTACTGCTTGTCATGCCAGTACTGGCTGCATTTCAGTGACAGATGACATTTTCCTAGTGTATGCATAGCTTATAACCAGCTATTATTAAAGCTTTCTCCTTGAGCAAAAGGACATGTATTAGGAGAGACTGGCAATGGAATCAGGGGTCTCTGAAGCCATCCTGTTGATTGACTAAGAACGTACCATGTCGTGCTTCAAAGAGCCCAGCAGGAGTCAAACAACAAACAATACCTCTTCTTGCATCTTCAGGTCTCTCTCGGTCAGCACTTGGCCCCAGTATTCTCTCTTCACTGTCTTTCAGAGCCTTGCTACTGGTGCTGCTTCTGCCTCTGCATACCTTCTGTCTTGGCTTTCTTTAGCCTTGCTACTTTTTCGCAGACATACAAATCATCACAAAAAATAGCCAACTGCATGTCTTCTTCTGGGAGTAGTTTGCAAGTACATTTATTTTTGGTGATTATTTGACAGGTTTATTGATGAAACACACTCTTCTTGGGATTCTCAGATTCCGTATGTATCTGCATAGTGGATAGGAAAGGAGGTGAACATATATGCAGTACATGGATTCTGTAGGAGTGTGGATGTATGCATGTGTGCACATCTTTAGATGCTCTTGGTCTGTGCCAGATGCAGTATATGACAATACAGTGATTCTATACATATTTGATGCATCTGTCCAACATCAATATGGTGTATTCTTCATGTGAATTACTGTTTTAAAAAACCTTCCTTTCCTTCAACTGGCTTATTGTTTTAAGCTCTGCCTCACTGTGAACTATGAGGAATAGGTAAACAGGTAGGCAGAGAATGGAGTGAGGCAGCTGGGAGATTATTAATATTGAAAATATCAGCAAGCATCAGCCCTTTGATCACAGGGCATGTTTACAAAAGGACCTTTCCACTGCATGAGGATGCTTGCGCACTCCACCAAGCTAGTTGGCATTCAGTGCATGCCATAGCATCTGGTTCTGTCTCTTGCTCTGTGGCTGTCCAGAGAGAGATTGTAAAATGAGTCGACAGGTAGATAAATAAAGAGAGAGAACTGGGCTATCGTCAGAGACAAATACAGGTTTATGTAGATGCGACTTGACAGGAGGCGGGGAGGGATAAGTCATGTTTGCAGACTGTGTGTGGAGGCATTGCAATTGCACTGGAGCCTCTGGTCCACAGGGTCTGGGAAGCTGGCCGAGAAGACTGGAAAAGGAGAGGGGAGAGGTGGGATAAGCAGCGCCAGTTAGCTAGACCTGCTGTCCAATTTCAGTCCTTGTCCCACACTTTCATTCCAGCTGTGCCACATCTGTGCTGCTTAAGCAATTATGCTCCCCCAGGTAATGATCAGAGTGTGTTGATGCTGATTGTGGCCTCTAGGCACTTTCAAAGCAGAAATAATAAATAGCACAGTTCTGGTCTGTGCTGCATCCTCACCTGTGTGCTGTCCTGAACTTATTCTGAACCATCTCCTTGGGAGAGGGTTTGAATCAGTGCAAATCAGCAGTGGAAGAAGAACTGCATGATCACCCAGTCCTGTCCAACCCAGTCTGGTCTGCAGATTCTAATACAATTTCTGTGGTTTTCTTTTTCCCATGGGAAACAAGTGTATGAGTCTGATCCTTTTCTTGTTTTTTTTTTTTTTAACTCAGGAATCAGCAACATCCTGCAAGACAGTGGATCCACTTCAACGTTTCACAGCCTTATTCCAGGTATGTTGTGACTGGTGTAAAAATACCTGTAGCAGGAGGTGACGTAGTGGAGTCTGTTCCCTGGCTAAGACTGTCGGATGCTAAGCACAGTGTAAATACTAATAATTAATAATAATGTATGAGTAATGATCTGAAACTCTCCTTTGCTCAGTGCCATCCACATTGGCAGGCAGTGGCAGGAGATGGTTCAGTATTTCATAAACAACATTTGCAAGCTTTTGTTCAGACTCAGTACAGATGTTCAGTTCAGCCATGTTTGTGCCCCTTTTTATTCACTGTTGGCTAATACATGGGAGAGTCTGGCTGTTGGGGAAAGGGAGTTCCTTGTGCTTGAAATTTTTTCTCTTTTGATAGAACAATGCATGGCTCTGTTCAGAGCACATTTAGAAAGACTGTTAAGGGTGAGTGTGAGAAAGGACCCTAGATCGTAAGTGTTATACGAAACCTTTGTGGAAGGAGAACCTCAGCCCCCTGCCAGTGAGCTCATCAGTGTATGTCTGCCACGTAGGGCTCTAAATTGCACACTCCTCACATCCCTGCAGATTAGACCGTGTTTGGAAATCAGCGAATTTCTAATCTTAGAAATCTTAGATTTCAGTGAAGTGATCTACACACTGGAATGATGGGAACAGAAAGTAAGAAGGGGGCCAATTCACCTGTTTCAGATGCCACTAATATCCAGGTCCTTCATGTGACATAAAGAAGAAGGGTTCTACACTTTTAGCTTCTGAATCTCTCTGTCCCTGTCTCTTACACACACAAGATATTTTTTATAGATTTAACCCCCCCTATTCCTCACCTTTTCCTCATGCACACAGGCAGTATTTTATAGGTTTATGTTCTGTATCTTTCTTGCACATATCTATATACAGAAATGCACACAAAAGCTGTTTTTATAGATTTAGTTCCAGCATATATCTGCCTCATAGTTGCGACAGCTCCTATAGCTTTAGTTTCTGTGCACATATATAGTCTCTCACATACTCATACATGAAAGCAAGTTTCTGTATCTTTAGTTCTGGTGTCACACAGAAGCAGGTTTTGCTTCTTTTCAAAGGTAAGAAGTGTGGGAGGGGGTTGCCTATCTTCACATTACTCGAAATAAAATAAAAAAATCTGCAACTGTGGCAAACCACAGTTTAGCTGTAAGAGCCTGAAATGCTTTAATTTAGCTGAAATTACTGGACTCAGTAGAGGTATATCATGGTAAATATAATGCTTGTGATATACAGGAGATCATCCTAGATAATCAGCTGGCTCCCTCTTATCTTCAAAGAAAGGCTGTGTTTTCTTTTGTACGGTTTACTTCTTCAAAAGAAAATGCCAAAGCAGTAGAAGAATGTATGGTAATAGTATTTGTTTTTCGGCTTTCCAAAACTAGAAAATGCTCCTGGAACCCAAATATGTTAGTAAAAACAAAGAAAAACTCATTTTTGAATAGCAGATAGTATTTTGGTTTGCTGCAACTTTGTTCTCTTCAGGGTTTTCAGTTTTCATTAGATCAAAATAAGCAAAGCAGCCAGCAAACAAGTGAAAAAAATATTCATAGGAAATCTGGGGTGAAGTTTTTTCCGTGCAAGATTTTTGTCAAAAAAGCAATGAGCATTTTTTTGCCAGCTTCTCTATAGACTTTTGATTCAGTCCTACATTTTTGTACCTCTAGTAATTACCTGCTGTAGAACGAATCAAAAGTTTCTTTAATGTCACAACTAAGTTTAGGGCTTTCTTCATACAGCGTTACCCCCTTTATGCCAGCAGTGGTCTTACTCACAAGAAGAGGAGCATTTAGTGGGAGATGCTTACCTTCAGAGGGAACATAACTGGCACTGAGTGGATGGATGTGAATTAGCTGTACATTTCCTCAAGGGTGAATGTTACTCTAGCAACATTTTTAGCATCTTTGCCTGAAAGAGAACAGGAGCTGAATGAGTAGTAATATTCTGACGTCATTTTAAATGTTCTTAGGGCTATCTCTAGTCACACTGTTTATACAGTTTAAGGCCTGAAATATAACAGTTACTGTTATCCCAAGATAAGACACAATGAAATGGTATCTGTAACTGGTGAACGTTATTTCTGTATATCAAATTATTTCATGCTACTAGGTTTTCAAATGGACTCTAATTAAATTAAACAGCTTTTTTTTTTCCTTTATCACCACAGGCAGATCGAGATTATGTTGCTATTATGGGGGAAGATCTATATTTATAGTCTGAGAAGAATTTGTACAGAAGCCACAGTTGTCTCTCTGCCTGGCATGACATTTTCATTCTGCACTAATGTTGTGTAACCTTCTGGTAAGTAAAACAGGCACAAAGTATTTACTAGCATTGTAAAGCCAAAGCTACGGGTCTTTCTTTCGTGATTAAAATATGATAGCAGATGCTAAAAAGCCCTTTCTTTCTTCTATGATGATGATTAGAAATCGAAAGCAGAAGTTCACCCTTAATGACATGAATGCAAGAGCTAGGACTTCAAGAGAAATATCAGGTGTCTTCGGTTGCAGCAGCTAAGTGTACAAGAAATACAATACTGGGTAATATTTGCTGTGGAATTCCAATTACAGTTTGGCTTTCATTTGCTATCTTATACAGTTGTATCTGAGTATCTTATAATCTTTCATGTATCTGTCCTCAGAACATCGCTATGAAAAATTGCTGACCCATTTTCCCAGGAGTCACAATAGAGATTGGCAAAAGAAGTTCGTAACTTTTCTGGTATCAGCCCCTCATAAATTCACTGTTGACAAAGGTTACACTGGAAAATTGGTTTCCCCCAATTCCCCCCAAAAACAATGTGATTGGAGGCATGCAGTATTGATGAAAGGTGCTCTTTTTGTGACAGCCCTTGGCTAGGGAGTTGTAAAATCTGAGTTCAATTTGTAAAATCTGTTGTAAAATCTGAGATCAGTTTTGGCTCTGCCAGAGTCTTCCTTACTGTATGTTCTTGGACAACGCAGGTCTTCGTCTGCCTCAGTCTTTCCATGTGTGAAATGCACAGCTCTCTCTGATTAAGCACTCTCATTAGTGGTCCAGATGTACTGGGATATTCAGGGACAGAAACCATATCTGTTCATAATTGTGTGAATTCCAGCAGTGCTTTACAAATAGTATTCAGACATACAAATGCTGGCCTGGGAAGCCTGCCTGTCTCTCTGGAGCCCGTCACTGGGCTTTCTCATTACCATAATCAATATAATTTATGCTCCAAATAATCAATGAGTAACCATCAGGAGCGCTGAGGTCTGTGTATCTAATCCTCTGCTCCAATTCTGATCACATTTTTCTCTACTGCACTACAGCTTAAACTGTTATAAGGAGGTCTAAAAGCTAAGCATAATAAAATAAAAAAAGTAAATAAATTCAAAGTTAAAGGTCCAGTCTTATTTAAGATTTCCAGAATAGCTCATCTTATACAGACAGTTGGTGTCAGCCTCTGTGGCCCATGCCTTTATTACAAAAATGTTTTGTGAGAATTTCTTTATTGCATAAAAAATAAAATGAATATAAATGCAGAACCCTGCTTCTTAATGACTTTCTTGCGATAACAATTCAGATTAAGGAGAAATGAGAATTTGCCACTGAATCTGTTGCAACAAACAAATTATAATATTAACATGTGGCCTTTTTTGTTTTGTTCATTTTCCTTTAACAAGCTGTGGTTTTTACCCATCTGCCAATGCTACACAGTTTCTCAGTGAATTGCTCAGTGTGCAACTGGCTGGTCAGCTCTCAGATCATCTTTTAACAGCAGGAAATGACTGTACACCAAAGCTCTCTAAAGCTGCATAAGCAATATACATGATCTAGGCACACAGAGAAGATTTGATGCATCCCAACAGTGCCAGATTCTCTGTGTGTGTGCAGATCAGCTAAACTAGGCATGTGCAGTCAAGAAGTCTTCATCCTGCTCATTGTTTGGATTCAAGGTGGACTTTGCAAAAAAGCTGCTGGCGGTGGTTGCTACTACTTGCTCATCTAACCAAACACAAGCTCATTATGCATCAGGAGAGAAGATTTTGGTTCACCATGACAGTTCCCTTACCCTGACACATGAGGGAGCATTTAGGAAGAGGGACATCAGAAGCAGGCTTCTTGCTCAGAAAATTGACTTTCCATGATATACGGCCTGCATTCATAGGTGGATCGTCTCTGCCTCAGGAAAGGGATATCTTTGAAGAAGGAAATGACCGCAGTTTAAAATCATTTTAGACTTGGCCCACAAAAAGAACTAGAGATCACTGCATCTGGTCTTCATGCAAATGATCTTTGGGAGCCCTTGTTCTTCTAAGTGACTTGCCCAAGGACTCATAACAACTTAAAGTCAACACTGGAAGTAGGAGCCAAGTGTCCTTGACAGATTCTGTAACTACTAGGCAGAGCCATGCTTGCAGTTTGATAACACCAAGGATGCTAAGCAGTAGTCCTGGCACTGTGCTCCTGAGGCAGCCTCCACTGTGTTTTTTGTTCAGCACTAGTGATATGTAGGCAGAGTTGTACGCTGGATAAGAAGGTGAAGCCACTGGCTCTCCTTTTAACATCTGGAGATTAGGATACTTCCAGATGGCCGTATGAGCTTTCCAAATAGAATATTCATGGTCACGTTCAACTGATTGTTTTCATCCAGAGAGGTCTGGGACATCTTTCAAATGCTGCCTAGATAAGCAGTAAATTAAAAAACAGTTAAGAATAGAAAGACAGAGGGAAGTGATGCAAGGTGTGAAAAGTGGTGGCCTAGGTCTGTTTAGACTTGATATTCTGCCTGTCACACTTCATCTGATTGTAGGCTGTAAAAACAATGTGCTTGTGCTCAGGGGCCTCAAGGTAGCAGCACTGTTACATGTCTGAGGCAAGCAGACACCTGAGCACCAGCAGATATAGTACATTGCAAAGAACATCTCTCCTGCCTCATGTCATCCATCACAGGACTAGTTCTGTCCTCCCTTTTAACATTACTTCTCTTGCTGTGCATGAATAGGAATTCTCCTGGCTTTGCACTTCAAACTCTAGAAAAGCCACTAATATTATTAATCCAGTGTCATTATTATGAGTGTTATTCAGTGTCTTCGGTTTTACCACAGTTGTGCTTAGAAGTCACTCCCAAATTCCTGGTTTTGTTCTGCACACCCAGTAAATAACAGTGCCTTTCCAAAAAACGGATGCCCCAGGTAATCCAAATAAAGCAGTCACCACTGCAGCATTTTGCATCTTTCTTGCAGTCTAGTTAGCGTAACAGACTTCTTATGTCACATCCTGGCACCACTGAAATCAGTAGAAGCTTTGCCACAGGCAGCAGCTGGACAAGGATTTCATCTCTAATGTACTGAGTGAGCCAGGGCAGTTAATGACATTTGGGTTTCATCTTCATTCAGAGGGTCCGAATTTATTTATGTATTTGTTTATTTATTTTGTTTTTTGCTAATGAACAAGTGGCCTCTGATTCCTGACTCCTCTTTGTAATGAAGCCACTTGCAAATATGCTGCAGAATTGTTTACTAAACACAGTTTACCAAGCTTTTCAAATAAAAACTACTTAAGATGTCCAACACCCCTGGCTGGTGATATGCCTCATACGATCTGTTGTTTAGTAGTGGATTATAATTCCAAACACGACACTACTTATTCCGCTGTGTGGAGTCTAATTAACTGTCAGAAATGCATTGTTGAAGGGATGATGGATTATAGCAAGGAAAACATTAATGAAGCTCATTCCAGGCAGCCCACGTGAAGACCACAGCTGATGTCACTGGCTGCATGGCGAGTCCGTTCCGTTTGGCTTCCAAAGCCTTAAGCGGGGAGAACCTTAACTGCCTGTGAATCCCACCCAGTGAAGAGCCCATTAGATGCACCCTTTTCTTTAGCTGTCATGATCGAGGTGATTTTTGTCTTTGCAGGTAGCTAGGTTTACCACAGAAACAGAGACTGTGGTAAGTGAGCAATGACTATCTAGTAGTCACAGTGTGACTTTGTTATTCCTGACCTGATGGTGCTGCCTACTAGCAGAGTGGGTTTAACGTGGCCAAGGTGAGAGAAGAAACTATGAGACTGTACTTGGCAATACATGCTTCCTAGAGGGTCAGGACTGGCCTCCTTTTGCAGAGCTTGAGACAGCTGAAATATCTGAGATCTGAAGAAGAAACAGAATTCATCTCTGCAGTGTGTGTAGCCTCCCACATCAAGTGAACGATATCCCACAGAGTGACATCCAGCTCTGAAATCGTAATTCTGATCTGAGGCATGTGCCTTCTCTTCCTGACCATGGCTTGAAGTCAGCTGCCTCCAGTCTGGGAGCAGTCAGTTTACGCTGGTGTCTCCTTCCTGTCAGTGTGCAAAAATTTGCAGGAGCAGCTTTTCTCCACCTCTTCCTGCTACCACCTTCCCCAGCAGAAGCACTGCAGACCTGGTACTGGCCTACTGTGCTTCCTCGCACAAATTGGGAAGCTATTAGTGGAGACCTGTCTTCCCAGTGGTTAGAGCTCCAGTTTCCCAGCCAGCCTGCAGTGCCTGATCCTCTCAGCAGGGAGCTGCTGGAAACAAGGCAGACAGCATCCATTCAGCCCTCACCACAACTTGTCTCCTGCTGGCAGAGGCTGTGCCATCTGCTGAAGAGAGAAGAGCATTTCTCTCCAGCCACTCTCCAGCCTTCAGGTGCCAGTTCAAAGGCAACAGCAGTAAATGTGACAGCATGTAATGAAGTGGGAATGGATGCCCGTGTGAACCCAGTGGACAGGGGTGAACATAAGATGCTGGCAGAATTCTTTGCACCTCATCCTGAGCAGATGGCACCAGATTAGTTTTTTTTTTTTTTTTTTTTTTTTGTAACTTTTTAAATAATGAAGCAGCAACCTGGCTAAAATAGCCACATGTGTATCATATAATCCTAACCTTCCTCAAGGTTAAGTGCAAGTTATCTCAGCATGGGCTGAGGTAAGACCACGGTCACTAGCACACAAATTGTATGACTGGAAATGATTCTATTAAGTGACTTAATTTCCACCCGTGTTAAATCTGTGATTAGAAATGTTCCGTTCTAGCTGAAGACCTTTGACCAGAGACCTAGATTAGTGGATATTCCACCACTGCAGCCTTTTTTTTTTTTTTACTATAAGAGGTTCTCTCCCTAGTCATCAAATTGCAACAGGCTGGAAGAACAAGAATGAGCCTTACTCTAAATTTAGCTGGACATCACATTTGCCTGACCTCCGAGTTGGCCCTAGGCTTATAAGAGATCAAGACGGAGACTAGATTGTGGACTGTTAAGTTGCTGCTCAAGGGCTTGTCCAACTACTTAGTTTAGTATAGTGGGATGCCCTGGGGATAAGACTTGACCCTTCCAGTTCCTGCCCCCAGTCTCTGCAGGACCAAACACATTCTGTGAAAGGCTGTGGGCGCCAAGATGGGAAGGGGACTTAAGGGTGATGTAGTAAAGTCTAAACAAAACTAGTGGGGTTAAGTAAAGCACAGAGGGGTTTACGGTATCAGAAATTATATCCTATTAGACTACAGGATAATCCCAAAAGAGGTGGCAGAGTGCAGCAAACAGTTTAAACCAGATTGCATGTACCAGTTTGTGAACACTGAAAGATAAAAGGCAGCAGATAAATTAATTAAAAATCCATGGTTCAGACGTGCCTTGAAATGCCTCTTATTGTCCCTGGAATTCATGAGGAGAAAGAACAGTACAAAGCAAATGGAGTAGCACAAGGGCAAAGCTCTTAGCATTTTTTTTTGGCATCTGATATGTCAGTTAATTTAAGCCATAGACACTGCAATACAAAAAACATTCCAGCAAACAAAAGTCTTATCTGAACAAGTCATTTTTCACCCTTTTTATGACTGTATTTATCAGACAATCTCTGAAATAAAGTTCACCTCACTTATATCTCATCATGAAGACTCAGTGTCTGCTGAAATGAAAGCAATTAATTGAGGTCTTTTGCAGAGAGTCGCATTACTTTCTCTCATGCATCATTGAGTTAATTATTTAATGACATATAAATCCTAATGGTTCAAAAGGTCTGGGGCTGTGCTGGAACTGCATTGCAAAGCTGTCTTTCATCTATCTCTTCTCACAGAACAGCAACTTCCACTTTCTTGTGAAGAAGGAGCTATCTCTTTGAAATAGTGTTGTGGCAGCCATCAAAAGGTGCGATATGAAATGTTTATTCACAGACAGATCCCAGATATTAAACGAAACGAAACATATGTGATTGCCTGTTTGTTATTCCCCTGTTAAACCCTAAAGACATTTTCCTATCACTCTCTCTTATTGGATTAGCTGTCGAGGAGTATACGTCTGTTTGATGTAGTGTGTTAGCTTCATTAGATAATATTTCTCATTAAGGAAATATCACAGATTAATTAATTTGTAAAAAGATGGAACATTTTGTTAATAATAATGCTTGGATTTGTTTGGTACCTTTTATGTAAGAATCTTGGAGTGCTGTGCAAAACTGAATTAATTAATGATGAAGTTGCATTTTCTGTCACATAAGTACAATCTTGGCACCAGTGTGTCCACAGCTTTCTGTCAGTCCTTCAGCCAGGGTATTTGGACCCATCCCTGGCAGATACCGAGTGCATGGGAACTCACTGACCCTTTCATGGGCTTGGCCACACCGTGTTTTGATCTCAGAATGAGTGTGCTGACCGTTGTCTTGCAGAATCTTTCTAGGGACACTTTCTAAGCCATTGTCCTGGGTTCTTCTGCTTAACAGCAATGTCTTCTTTTTGTGAATAGCTGGACCACAGTGAGGATATGGCTCCTGCTAATATCCCTACGTGTTCCGGTGATGCCAGACTGCTGGGGAAGTGGACTGAAAAATGTTGAAGCTCCTGAAGTCATAGTGAATGCTCAGTCTTCGGACTTGGCTTGTCACCTCTCCATCCTGGCTCTGAATGCCACTGTGCCAGTACTTTCCCCTTCTGTCTGTATGTACAAAAGATTCCTTGTGATCTGCTTGGTTTGGACATTTAGCCTGTGTTACATTATACTTTGCTAAGTACATGAGGAAGATCTCCAGACAAACTGGGTCCAGACACACAGGAAGAGATTAGGAACGACTTTTCTTCCAGTGGCAGAACATGTTCTGAGCTTGGAGTGATGTGTCATATCCTGCTGACAAATGTGGTGAAAAAGCACCATGGGCTTCCTTGAGATAATTTTCTTTCAGCTGACACTGGCTTCTTCTTATTCGTAGCCGTTTTGTGAATGAGTTTGAGTGCCTCTGTTTCACCAAAAAAAAAAAAGGGCTGTTTCTTAAAGCCTTACTCTGAAGCCTAGAAACAATCATTCTTCATTGTGGACCAACCTTTATAATGCGTAAATTATCTTGTGTCCATTACAATCAGTTAAAAATCTAGCACAGATACATCTACTGTGGCTGGGGAAATTCAAACACATTTGCAAACATCCCTTGTCTGCAACTGAGACAATAGGCTGAGCACAGCTGCCTGGAAACAACTCAGCCACCAGTGAACAGCTGCAGCTTTTGCAATGCCTACTTTTCTGAGGGATGACATCTGTGAAGGTACTGTGGCAGGGCATCTGGACAGTTTTATGTGAGGAGAATACCCTCTATGTTGAAGCTGCGCGTAAAAGCTCAGGCATCTCTAGGAGCTACTCTGGACCTTTAGCAAAGAGTTAAATATGTTCTGCAGATCTGTTATTCTGTTTTATGTGATCTTGGTGGCTCCTCTCTTTTGGAGCTGTGGGAGCACTTATACACAGGTTGTGTGCAATGGAAATGCACGCAACCTTTCGAAGATGAGACGGGAGAACAGCCAAAGTTTTAATATGAAAAGCACCCAGAATTTCAAATGCCCACCAGAGCAGTTATTTTTCTAGTGCCAAGAATGTGTGCTAACATTGGGGTAAAATATCTGGGACAAATGGAGCTTGGAAGCTGGCCCCAATTCTTTTCCGGCTTTCATCAACCCATGTGCTGATGTAAACATACTGCTCTGGGAAAGGTAACTCCAGCTGCACCACTTAGTGTGTCAGGGAGTCAAGCCCACCCTCCTGGAGTGCAGGGACTCTTCGGTTCACCAACATTTCTGCATTTCCTATTACTAAAGAGCTGTGGCAGACTAACGGGGAGCTCTGAAAAGCCTTCTATTTAGGGACACTGCTGCATTCATGTCAGATGGTATTTCTGTTCCCTTTGCTAACTGTGCTGCAGGGGCCCTCCACATGAAAACAGGAGCTGTGTTCCTCCAGAGTTAATCATTTCTGCACCAGCTACTCCATCCTCCCTTCCCTACCCATCTGAAATGAGGACTTTCTGCAGCAGTCAAAATCACAAAGTACTGGAGAAGCGTCTGAGTCGTCTGAAGTGTCTTGCTCAGGTCAAAACTGGGAAGAGGCAGTGAGAATTCAGAATGGCAGAAATGCAAAATTTTTCTAGGTCAGTTGTACCTACTTGAAAACAACAAAACACACAGGTATACCTGCACAAATTAGTGGAAAAAATATCCTTCATGACCTGTGAAAGACAAAGAGGCCATCTGTGAATCAAGAAGTCCTTAACTGACCATATCTGGAGGCTGTGAGATTATGCTGGGGAGAGGTGTGCTTGCCCTCTGGTTACGCTTTTTCTTCCATATTTCGTTTTACCCACTCTTGAGAGACAGGATCTTTGGCAAGCTAGTGCTTTTTAATAAAAAAATGTTTTTCCAAGGACTCCTGCTAGTAAAGAGATCAAAGAAAAAGCTTAGCTGATGCAAAAGCAGTTGAAGACATACATGTCAGACTGAATATGAACAGAAATCAGCAAGGAGAGTGAGGACTACTCTGAAAATAATTCTTGTGCTTGATATAACAAGAGCTGTGCAGTTTTAGTAATTATTCCTAATGCAGTTTTAAGGAAATACTCTTTTTTACCTTGTTGCTTTTTGATTCCTTGTTTCAGCCACAGCTAACAGGTTCTCTTCAGTTTCCTTTCCTCAGGGAAGTGGCTGTAATTGAAAGAAAAAGGAGAATGAATTAAGCAGATGCACTTTGAAGGTGAATTGTAGCTTTTCAAGTTTACCAAACTCAGTGAAGCTGCCCATAAGATAAAACTTTTGCTTCTGTGGGAGAAAAGCAACTGGACGGCCAGGCCAGAGGAACGATTCCAATGCATTTCAGCCACACTTTCTAAATTAAGTGTCTTAGAGATTCCATTTAGATTCTTTCAGGCAGTTACTGGGTGTTAAATACATACTAGCTAATTATGGGAAACGTATTTATGGGGATACGAGACCTGCTGATGTCTCTAGGCTAATTTTGTAAAACGTCCTACTTGGAAATAACTTTTGCATTGATTTTTCCATACTCTTTTTGCACTTAGTTTAACAATATTATCATGAAAAGAAAGATGTTTCTTTCTGAAAAGTTTTTGTGCCATATCTTCTAAATTCCCCACTTCTTACTGGATGAGTAAGAGACCACAGGTGATAAGTCATAAACTCAAGTTAGCAATGTTTAGGCAGTGGAAATGTAGGAATTTCAATTCAGAAAGAGAAGTGAATATTTTCTCCTCTTTTGATTTGTGTGGGCTAGACACATTTTGCTATGAACACAACCGTATTTTTATTGTGAGTGTCAGCAAGTTAATAGTTAAAAGCTGACGAAGAGGATTAGAGATCCAGTGACTCAAAAGATTTGCAAAACCTCTTTGTGGCTTCCCTTTAGGAAAAGCATTCACATAAATGCAACAAGTGTGTGTGGAACTCAGGCAATTTATCTTAAGAACATAGCTGAGATTGACACTGTGATGTTTCACTGTCAATAAACAGCCGAGATAACTAGCTCTTCTTTTGAAGCTTCTGCATAATTTCTGTCTGTCCGTGGGTGCAGGGGGAGCCTTTGCATGACTCTGATCTTACAGAGGGCTCCTGTTGTGCTGAATTAGTGACTTTGCTCATGCTGGACCAGTACATGACATCCTTGTATAATTCAGTCCTAAGGATTCTGTTTAAATAATGTTGTGTAATATACACAACAAAGGTCCTCCATATTTGACTTACATAGGAAATGCAATATAGCACCAACATTTTGCTTGAAACTATTAAAATGGAGATTAGGAACACACTCAAAAAGAACAGGAATGGCAAATGAATATGACTGAAGCTCAAACAGATCAAATGCAACTCTTTTAGTCTAGTAGTTGCCCAAGAAAGATGGGTGAACAACTTTACTTTACAAAAAGCATCAAAGGTTGTTGGAAACATGGTTTAATGTTCCATCAAAGGAAGCATGACCTTTTCCATACGTACAGGTTGCTTGAACGTCGCATTGCGCTGCAGATGGCCTGGTGCTGGGTCCGGATGAGCAATGCGACTGGCTGAATCACAGAGACAACTTGATATATCATCATTTGGCTTTTATTTAATACACAATAACATTCCCTCTAAGCCTAAATTAATTGCACAGTAGTACATATGAGTCACTTAATTGTAATTGTTATTACCTTAATTTCTACAATTACAGTGGATAAACAACTGTATTTCATTTTCCAAATGATGTGGCTTACATTTATGGCATATTTTCTTTCTACCCTGTGCATTTCTCAGAGCAAAACTTACATTTATATAATATCCTCCCTAGCAGAGGATCCTGAAACATCATAAACATATTGTGTTAAGAACTTAACCTTCATCTGTGGCCATGTCCTGGGTGGGACATGGTGACTGATTAATACCAACCTGCCCCAGTGTGCAACAGCCTGAGGAACCAGTGTCAGTAGCTTACACTGTCTTGTCTTCTTTTCGTGTCTGTACCCCACAGAGACATCTGTAAATCCGTTGTGCTGTCACATTTATAGCTTTTCCAGACATTACCCTTTTTTTAAATCTTGAATGGTAAATATACATTTTGTAGATCTGCTGGTCCTGGGTTCAGTTCTAGTAGGTGACTGAGCCGGGAGCAGTGTTTCCTTGTGACTGAATGAGGCAAGGCATTTCCAGCAGCAGAGCTCTGCAGGTGCATCACGGCTGCTGCACACATGCAGATCTATAAGAGGAGAATTCACTAATAACTTTAATTCTTGTACTCTCCCTTCAAGCTACAATCCCTTTAATTACAGGCCTGTAACATTTTTCAGCAGTTCTCACTTCCCAGCAAATAGTTTGGCTAATAGTAGCTGTATTGATGGACCCATCTACCAGAGCAGAGAAAGAACCAAAGCTCATAGATTTAGAGTGAATGGAGTGTTTACCTGTACATCATTTTAATGGATGGTGAAATTCATTCTCATGATAGTCCCATAAATGTCACTTTCTGTCTGCCACAGCAAAATACTTGTGTAACAAATGGCATGCTGCATTAATACCCAACAAGAGGACATTCAAAGCAGCTTGACTTGCATTACACATGCTAATAAAGGCTCAGCCTGGGATTTTTATTCATTCCACTGGCTCAGGGAGCAGCAGAAACACATGGGTGGAGGTACAGCAACAAGGAAGATGGATGATATGAAGACGAATAAACCAGCCTGGCTTCCCAGAAATGATATCTCTTTGTTGAGCTTGGGTTTATTCCAGATGCTTTGGTAGAAACAATTTTTTTTTTTTACCTGTACCTCCAAGAAAACTCTGAAACTGGTCAGTGTCTTACATTCATCAGAGTGAATAGTGACATCTCTGAAATCCCAGTGTCCAGACAGGCAGTGAAATCAAATCCCTCAGATGGACACCGGTGTGCATGAAAGAGGAAACATAACCCTTTGTTTCTTTACGTCCTGATTTGCCATAGTCTTTTAGGACTGCAGCAATGTCTTTGTGCATGTCTGCAAAGCATTTTGGACACTGTGGGCAGTATGCAGACGGTAAATATCAAAACACATTCAGCAGTCCTGTTGTTTTACAGTGTGTCTGTGTACTTTCTGCCCAGGAAGACCTTTCCTCAGGTTCCCTTTACCGGATTTCTCTGAATTCTAGAGTGGTACAGATACAAAAGCAGCAGTACTGCCCATCAGCCTCTGCTAGACTCAGGGGCTGGTGTGCAATGTAGCAAACAGCATCGCTGTTGCTCAGTAGGGAAGCGACCACAATGACTGTACCAGTACTCAGCTCTGCTTCTGTCCTACTGTTTTTAAAAAAATGGTTTGTCTGCCATACTGATGTCCTGAGGGAGGCCTGTGGAATTTTAGAAGGATGAAACCAAAAGAATTCTTTAGAATTAAAAAGTGTTCTTTAGAATTAACTCAAAACACTGCGTAGTTCTGTAGAGATTAGGTCCTTTCTGTGCCTGTAAATCACCCACTAGACTTTAATATAGAATAACATCTCTTATAAGGGATTGTAAAAGTAGGTTCAAAATGTAGAGAAAAATAGTCTTTCTCTCTCTGTTAAGTTTCCCATAAGCAGCGGTCTTCTTGATATTTTTGATGTACTTATTACTGAGTGATGGAAAGGGTTGGATGCTTCATGAGCTGTAAACAGTCCCACCAGCACTTTGTGTTTGAGGCTTTTCCTAAGGAAAGAAGTTCTGTGAAAGCTTTCTTGAATCAGCACTTTGTTGCTCAAGAAAGATTTTCATTAAAGATGCCTGCGTGTAGAGAACACTCACTCTTTGTGCCACACTGCCTTTCCCTGGCAAGGTAAGTGATAAATTGGGGATGGGGAGGGATTAGGAATCCCTAATCATGGATGCCCAAACTGATCAAAGAGCAAGGCTTTCCTATTACTGAGTAACAGGATTAGGGCCTGGGAGAAGTTTAACAGAGCTGGAGTTACAGAGTTGAATCATTTAATTCATGGAAAGCTTTTTATTTTTACTTTTATGTTCTTCTCTTATAGATGTTTATTCTGTATGCACCTTTGGTTTCTTCTTTCCTCATGTTGGCCTACTTTCAACTCCAGTGTGTCTAAACTTTGAAAAGGTAAACCTCCTGCCATTAAAAAATGCTGCAGCTCAGTTTCCAAGACCTGCTCAGCTCTGCCGGTCAACCTAAATGGTTAGCTGGGCCTGGATGGACTATTTGCTAGTTTGAGTTTTCTGTGTTAGGGAAATGTTCTTTCGTTTGCATCTTCCAATATAAACATCCCCTGGATACCAGTGCTGCGAACCTTTTCACAAGAGTAATGCAGAATAGTTTTCCCCTGCTTGCCAATTCCCATGACCAATGGCCATTTTCCTCAGCTTTGGCTGCAGCTCAGATGGCCCTGAAGCGTCCAAAAGGGCAGTGTTGCTCAGTATTTGGATGGAGTCATATCTTGGGTCTCCATCAGACAGCCAAGAGCGTCTGTTAATCTCTTGAGCACTGTCATTGGATCAGGACATATGGCAATTGACAGGCCCTCAGTGGAGATGCAATCTGAAGGGTTCATCTGCTGCTGCTATTTTCTCTTGCTGAGCTGTTGTGTGAGTATGTTTAAGGTAAATACCCTTGCTCCACTCTGATGGTCTCTCTAGCTTTTTATTTGAGGAGAGTGGTAATTCCATAGTGATATTTCAAGAAAGTTGGTTCTCTGTATTTAAGAGCTTTGAATTGTGAAGAGAAAGGGAAAATATAATCTTCTTGTATTATCATTAAAGGCATCGACTAATCCTGCTGCAAAAGGTGTGATTTGCTGGTTGGAAGGAAAAAAATTCTGCTGCATGGAAATACCTATCACCAGTTAATGAATACTTCTTCCCTAGTTCCTTGGATGCTTATCTGCATCTGATAAATGCCATATCCCTGCCTAGTTAGTACAGAATCCCCATGCAGCAAATGCTATGTCCCTTTCTCTACATATTTTCCTTTCTTTTCACTGCTGTGTAAATTCAGCCTGCATAAAAACGACAAATTAATGATGCTGGGATATAAATGTGCTGCAGTTTGGGCAAGAGGTGGCATAGTAAGGTGGGCTTATCATCCGACTGTCAAGGGTACGGACTCAGTTTTTCATTTTGCTGCTGACTTGATCTGCTGCCATAGGCAAATCACTTCACCTCTTTATGCCTCATGTTATGCCCATGGGGAAAATAAATACTAGAACATCCAGCTTTGCCCTGCTCCTTTTAAAAACAGAAAAGAAGGAAAGATCTGGTTAGAAGCATCTATGCATTTAGTGGTGTGACAGTGTCTCTATCTGCCCTCTTGTCCCTGGCAGGATGAGGAAAAGGCTGACTGTTGATTCCTAATTTTTGCAGAAAGACTCCCCAGCAAGTGAGCCATGAGGCTGGACAGCAGTTGTGTGAACTCCCGAAGAGGAAGAGGGATGTGAACAAGGTTAGTGAGCTTGTGAGAAAGGGGATTTATGTTGGAAGAGGTGTCCATTTGCTGACAGTGCATTTTTTCCCCGTGGTATATTTTGCTATGATTACAGGTGCAAATTGACTAGATTTACCTTGCTGCAGTGTGTTTATGACAGTTCCGTCTATAGACATACAGCCAATTGGCTCTGCTAATAACACGCATTGCTTCCCTTTCTTTTTTCCCACATCTTTGTACAGAGATCAACCATGCTCTGGGCCTTGAGTACACAGTTCTGCAGTGGCTTCAGAAAAAACGTTCCATGGTTTGGATGAACTAGGATGTTCCTGAAGCCTGTGTTTTGCCAAAGCTGAACAGGAGTCCAACATGGTGGGGGTTTAATTTAAAAGTAGGCTAATTTATTTTTACTTTGATTAATGTGTTCATCCTCCTTTGGACTCTGCCAACAAGGAAAGCCGTTCTGGCAGTCTTGCTGGCTGTTAAGAAGTATCTCGTGAGTGACACTATTACATTCTCACTAGCTTCAAAACCCAATATGCAGACTGTGTTTGAGGAGGCTGCATCTTTACAGCTCACACCATAGGCTTACAGACTTTTGTTTTTATTGTTCTTTTGGGTTTTGTCACAAAGGTACTAAGTGTGCCAAAATTCCTAGAAACTTACTTCCTTAAGGGGTTCCCACCTTTCACCTCCTACACCAGCTGTGCCATACAAGCAAAGCATTTCCCCCACACCTTCCCAACATCAACAAAGCCAGGCACTGTAGGAAGAAAGAATATGGAACAGCATGGGATCTAGAAGGGACATGCATGAGAAAAATCTGAGCTAGAAGGCTGGGGGAGGGCTAAAATGGTATTAACAGAGATAGAGTTTCAAGTTTGGTGCAGGTTGTACAGAAATGTGAGTCAAAGCCAAGAATGCCTGTAGAGATGTGTGGGCTGGGGACAATAACAGAGGATTTAGTTTCAGAGGAAGAAGGTTTCACAAGTAAAAAGTACATACAACCAAGATTAATGCGAAGGGGCTATTGCTTAGAAGGCTGGAGGAGTTGAAGCATCAAATATGCGAACGAGAAATATTATATTAAGAAGCCTAAGGCTCATAGGGATCAGCAGTTCTGTGACAATAGCTAGAATTGTCTTGGACACGTGGGTTGACCATCACCAAGTGCAAAGACGCAACCAGCTTCTGACATTGCTGTCAGCAGACGAGGTTTGCAGCCAGCTGGCAGCAGAGGGTAAGTCTCTTATTTTAACATTTATTTTGTGCCAATGTTTTGCAGTGCATCTGAGTGATTGCAGCACTATTTGAAAATGAATAAAATTATATTTGGATTTCCCATTTCTTTTTTTTTTCCTTAATGACTTGCTTTTAGTTAATGAAACGTCCTGCTTCTTAGGAAAGGAAAGAAAAGAATAGGCCATGATTTCCAGCCAAATGTGTATGTGTTTGCCAGTGCCTGTCAGCATAATACCCCATTAAAGTTTGTGCATAGGTCTGTGCACAGGAAGCTGACTGCAGGATCAGGACCTGAAACTCTTCGCTTGTCTACCCTTTTTTGTGTGTGATCTGGAATTTGAATTTCAGGGCTACTTATTGGTCTGTTATAAAGAGATGTGATTACCTTCAGTAGTCTGGGTGGGCATGCCAGGAATGGAACTGGGAACACCCAAAGAGGAAATCAAACTTCCTGTAGCTTGCACTCCACATGTCCATCTTCTATAGGTTGGACACAGATGACTTGTATAATCCTGTTTGAAAAGTGGCTAACAGTTGTAATTTAGAAGGGAGGTGTCCTTTATTACCTTCGAATAACAACTGTGTCTTGGAAACATTTTTAAGATCCCCTTAAGTGTAAGCTACAGCATATTTTAGAGAGTGTGAACTGCTATTATATTAAAAGTATAGCAGTGGTGTTTTATGAAGAGGAAACATTTTTAATGCAAAGGTAGTGCTATTTTAAAATGGGTTCCTGGTTGAGGTGATTTTATTAAAAAAGGCCTTTTGGGAGGGAAAACTGTGGCTGTATTTCTGTCCTAGAGTATAAGACAAATCCATGGTTTCCCCCACGCCATTGTTTGGAAAGCAGGGGCTAGGCTCCGATTTGGGTTTTCTATGGAGATGGCCAAGGTTCTGTCTGCACACACATACACACTGCAGTTTAATGGGAAGGGTATGATAGTAGCTCTTCTCAAAGGTAACGTGTTTCTTCGGCCCAAATGTATACTGGCCTTTGTGGAAAGTTGTGCTTAGGCAAAGGCTATTGAGGGTAATAGTAAATTCTTCCCCTTCTCCTCTGCTGTGTAGAAATTGCTGTGGTAGCAAGTACCCAGTACTCCAGCATAAGGAGAGCAATCGAGCGTCAAATCCATCACAAACAAGCCCAGGGCGTGCCTCTGTCTCTGGGGGCCGCTCCCCATTGCCATTGCTAGGATCATGCCAGGTCTTCAGTTCTGGAGGCAAAGGGCCCTGGAGAGAAACGTGGGCCTTGCAGAGGCCCAGATCTCAAGCCATGGAAGTAGATGCCAGCTCTGGTACTTAACTGGTGATGAAGCCACCACTGCATTCCTCCTGCAAGAGCCATTAGGTTAGGTTGGGTCCTTTTAATTCAGGCATCGTAATTTGCTGTTCTTGCTATTGCACAGAAAGAGAAAGCAGGTGGTTGGTGCAGTTAGGATGGGTGGCTCGGACTCCCCATATCTGCTGCAGGCTCATCCTTCCTGCCAGAGGTGTGCTTCTGCCTGAGGAGAGGAGAGCGTCATCTCTGCTTGGCCTTAAGCAGGCATGCCAGCTTAGTACATCTCCATGAGAGAATTGGAAACATAAACACTGTGTAATTTGGTTAAGTGGGAAGAGGAGGCAAACTCATCATAATAGTTCAAAATAAGAAACCCAAAACCAACAATCACCCCGAAAACAACAAATAACAGCTGCTTTTTGCAGGAGCGGCAACGACCAATTTTCCTTCTCATAAAAGAGAGCAATGATGTGTGTCTCTCTGAGCCTGCTGCAGCTGCAGCCGTCTTTCCGAGCACAGCTCTAACCAAGTTTCCAGAACAATATGATAGATTGTATCTGCATAATCAGAAGAATGCAGGATCCTAACTGAGCTGAACTACTAACAGGCAATAAAGCCAGGGCACTAACATGCTCACCCCATAAAGCACCTAATCAGTTACCTTTATACTTCTACAAATGCACTGCTTATGGATATATTTTTGGCTGAATATAATGCATTTGTGCACCCTTTTGAGTGATGGGGATGAAACTGCTCAAACAAACGTTAGGGGAACATGTACTGCTTCTCTCCCGGCTCCTGCTGCCTGAAGTCACTCCACTGTTCCCAGCTACATCTCTGTCTTTTGAGCCCAGCGTGCTGAACTGTGTGAATCATGGTAGCTGATTCTCATCTGCATCACCTGTGTAGTTTGCTTTCTCCTTAAAAGCTCTTGTTCCTGGGATCACATTATTTTCTCAGAATCTCAGTGTACTTCTTTCTCTCCCCCACCCCTTGTCCCTCATGGTGAGCGTCACATTTTCATGGTTGTGGGCGCAGGGAAAAATCTTGGGAATGCACACTCCAAAGAGGAAAAAAGATAAAATGCTGGGAAAAAAAAAATGTTACTTAAAGTTTTGAGTGTAGAAATAATTATGTAGCTGTTGTACAGAACTGTGATGCAGATCTGTGCTTACTCAGAATGATCTGGAAAACTGTGGGTGGCATAGGTCCAAAGACAGATTTAACCTTTGTTTTCAGAGGTGAAACTCACTTTGTTAAAGTACTGTCTTGACTCATCTTAGAGTAGGATAGTGATTTGGTATGTTGTGTTTGGTATGGTGTTTTGGTTTGTTTATATGTTGTAGGCAGATGTGGCCAGAGAGGTAACGCTTTACCAGATGTAGGAGTGACCTCAGGTGTTACTTCCGTGGTTCTGTTATTCATCCCAGGAAATTCGTGTTATTGAGCAGAGAAAGAAACAGCCATGCTGTTGTCATGTCATCATCCAACTGTAGCAACTCAGTCTCCGTAATCATCTTGTCCTGAGGAGTTTCACAGATCTCCACAAGAGGTTTCCAGCAGCCAGTGCTGTTGCAGTCAGTGTATGCAAGGGGCCTGTGATGAGCGCAGCAACATCTGCCAGGGCAGTGTTATGCACATCCCCTAAAAACCATACATGTGTCTACAACACATAATCGGCTGTGAGTGAACCTTCCAGAAAAGCCACATCTGGCAATTCCCGGGCAAGGAGTGCAGGAGGGAGAGGACATTCAGGCACCCAAGGAAAAAGTCGCTGAATAAACACGCCCTCTCCTGACCTAAACAGCAATGTGTTGTTGCTGCACTTGTATCTCTGGTACTTCTCCTCATCCCAGTGTCTTACTGTTTCATCAAATGTGTAAGTCATGAAGAATCTTATTTTTCCCCCACAAATCTCCAGTTTCTAGAACTGTGTAAGTATATGAATATCTCAGCTTTCCGTTCAAATTAAGAATAAAAATAGTTATGTAGCTCAACTGGTTGCAGGTAGAGTGTGCTTCAGGTTAAGTTTCTATAATTGCTGAAGTTGAAATGCAAAGCAAAAGAACTCCTAGTGTTTGTTTTGTCTTTAATCATGCCTTTACAAAGTCAGTTTTGTGACTCCCTGGGGTTTAGCTGGATATTTTTGCATATCTAAGAGAGGCGGTGTTGCCTTCCCCCTTCCTTCTCCATTATTTGTCTCTTCCTTTGTGTCAGGTCCAGCTTAGGTTGTGAGCATTCTCTGGGCTGTGGTGATAATTATGTTTATTCCCATGAGATGGTTTTCATTGGGTTTGCGAACAAGACGGGGCCTATGAGATCCTGCTGTCTTTGGCCCTCTGATCGCTTTTGAACCATTTACAAATTTCAAACAAATTTCTCTAGAGTGTCTCAGTCTCAAAGAGAACTCAAAGAAAACGTTATTTTTATTACCCAAAGGGACTGGCAGAATCCTATATTTCTGTAGGCTTTGTAAACATAGGTGACCAGAGAAAATACGCTGTTAATCCCACTACTGGGTGCTGCACTGTAAGGTCACCCTTACTAGAAACCAGAATCTGTGTGTGAGACATCACAAATGCCCCAAGAACAGGAAAAGCTTCTTTGTGAGCTTGCGTCTTGCTGAACAACAGAGCCTAAACCAAGATCCAGTTCTGCAGGAAATTCAGAGTGCTCTGGTTCCACTGCTCACAGAATGACCTGAGTTTTAATAGGCTTATATATTTAGTTTATAGAATGTTTCTTTCACTGTTTAGGCAATATACCTAACATCTATTCCATTATTTGCTTTCCCCTACCCTGAGAAAGGAGCATCTGGGGACTGGAAGTATTATAAATTTTGCTGTATTTCAGATAGAGAAGGCAATGTCAGAGAAACACACTTTGTGTCTGGCATTTTGGAAAGCGCTGAACACTCTGATCCCTTCTCTTCCTGGAGACAGAGATGTTTCTTGGGTGCATGATTCAAGTTAACTTAATGATTTAGTTTCTTTTACATCTAAATGATCTGGTACAGCATACCCTCCGGATTAGCGCAGATGACCTCATGTCTGGAAGAGCACAGTGCACCCTGTTTGTCTGCGTCCGGCAGGAACAAATGCACTTTCTGAATGTTTTGAGATTCGATTTTCAGCGGTGCTCATCGTCATTCAAAAATAAGTAAATAAATCAACAAATAAATTGCAGGGATTTATATATCCGCTTTTCAAGGGACCAGGAGAGTTCCAGTTTCCTGCATGAGAAGAAGGTAGTTTCTGAGTATAAAACAATTACATTTAAATACTCAGTTCTTTTTAAACATGCATCTAAACCAGTGAGATATCTCCTTGAAAACTGCTGGAACCTCATTTGACCGGGTATCTCCTTCACCACATTTCAGTAGACTCTGAGGGTAGACTAAAGCTCTCCTGCGGTGTGATTTGGGAAGGGATTGACACCCTTCCCCCCGCTAGCCTTGCGACACAAGGACAGTCATTGCTCTTCTCTGTCAAAAACTCTAATTCCTAATTTAGGAGGTAATTCTAGTGCAAATTAGTGCGCCTTGCAGATAGAATTAGAGTCTGTGTGATGATTTGGAAAATACAATCAATTTACTCCGATTGTTTGTACATGTCAGATCTCTCCAATAATGAAGAATTTACTCCTCGTGCATGAATACAAACAGTGAGCTATTAGCCATGTGAGATGAGAGAGCTTATCAGAAACAAAAATCCCAAGATGCGATGTGCTACCTTTGAACATCAGTGAGGATATGCCCAGGTCTGTGACATAGGTTTTAGTGCAGCAAATCCTGCCATGGGCAGAGGCTGTGGGTTTGAAGCACTGTGGCTTTAGTGTGTGATGAGGGGTGACTCCTCCTGGTTAGGCGATGGAAACCTCCTCCTCTGTCCCAGATGATGTGGAAAGAGGGTAAAGGGAAAGCTCCCGATCCTGCTGCCACAACAGGGGAAGAGAATCTAATGCTGGATTTGGGGTTGCAGTGCCTCTGACACGGGGGTGTTCTCGTACCCCTGCCAGTGAGCACTGCCCTTGAAATGTGGCTGCAGTGGCCTTGCTAACCACCCATGGGCTTCTCTGTGGCTCCTGTGTTCCCCAAAGACTTGCTCTGCCTCTGGAGCTTGTAAAGAGCGCTAAGTGCAACAACTTTTGAAGTCCTGCTTGGAACTTTGCTGATGTGACTGTTATTAATAGTGAAGCTGTGGTTTCTTAGTTGCAGTAATACGTTCCTTAAGATTTTCCCTGTGTGGAAGACAGACTGGATCTTCAGCTGGTTCAAAGAGCTGTGGATTATTTGTCAATACGGTGATTTACATCAGCAGAGAGTGGGTCCGGTGCTTCTACCTCTTTTAGAGCTCTTACAGACTATTCCTTTGTTCCACATCCATACAGGGCTCATTAGAGGGTAAGTGGAGAGTGACTGTTGGTCTAATCATTAGTTTCTGATCTTTTCATGGTCTGATCTAAACAGCTTTTTAGGAAGCAAACAATATGCATATTTCATGAAATTCATTTCAATGTCTGCTTAATTGTGAACACTCTGTGAGGCTACGAGATGCTTACTGCTCCTTGAGAATCATTTGAGCAAACAAACAAGGAAGATGAGAAACTGAAAATGAATGTCTGAATTTCTGAACTCTAAGCCTTCTTCAGCCCCCTTTTTGTCTGATACTTCCCCATAGTTTCTGTACCTCCAGAGTTAGGAGGAGAAGTAGGTCATGTAAAACCTCGTTCGTATCACGTTTTACTGAACTGCTTGCTGCCTGCAACATGGAGTGCTTACTGTTGCTTCCAAAAGGGCAATTTGACAGCTTGGTTCTTCTTTAAGTAAAATGACAGGGGAAAAAAACAGATACGAGGTCTCACTGTCTCCCAGAAGTCCTGGGCGGCTACTGTGCAAATTTCCTGCCATGCTGCTGGCTACGGTATTTTTTCCTCAATGGTGGTAATATGGCAGTTTGTAAAATGTGCTCAATCTCCTCTTTAGAGACAGGGCTGAGGAACCTTGGCTGTGCCAGAGAAAGGCTGTTCCCAGAAACAGCTTCCCTCAACAAGAAAGCCCATTGCCCTGGCAAGTGTTGTGGGTGGATGACACTGAAAACCTTCTTCTTTCTCTACATTTTTTTCTCTCCTGGTATCTAGCCTGACGGAGAAAACAGAATTGTGTTGAGGTGGGGGTGTATTTCTGGCAAGGAGGATCTCACTGAAAAGCAAACATGGGGAGTGGTTGATACCACATCGGCAGACTTTAATCCCTGTGATGCTTACTGAAAAAGGTGACTGCTTTAGCAGGGGCCCACGCTGGCTTCCGGGACTGGAGGCCAGGATGCAGAGATCACCTGTGTGCTGAATCCAGGTAGGAGCTTCTTGTGGCTGTAAATTACTTAGGCATACAGATGTTTGAGCATATGTATCCTATCGCTGGGGCCAGCCTTAATGCTGTGAGAAATGTATGAGATGGTGAAACCTACATTATCTGGGATTTAGGATGTTTGCTTTGCAGAACGAGGGATTAGAGAATAGAAAGCCTGAAATGACCATCTGTCTGCAGAAAAAGGATCCCATGAATTAAAATTCCCATGGTCATTTTCCCTAATCTCCTTGACTTTGTCTGATATCTTCTATCAAAGCTGATGTCCTCGTGCCCCAAAGAGTAACATAGTTCACTTTCTAGACACTGAAGTTTTCTTCTACTTGTCCTTCTATAAGGAGTTGCAAGGTATATGTAGAAAGCATTTACTTCGCTGTTACTCTTGGAGTTTTCTATTTTTTGCAGCCCTGTGTAATCTTAGTGCTTCCAGCACCTTCTCTCCAAAGAGTGACAGCTATGAGTGTGCACCTGGTTTTTGTATTGCTTCTACATCTAGCATTGAAATGCAATTGCCTCTGGGGTGGAATGACTCATGCTGTTGAACCATATCACTGCACAATAGTTGAGATCAGGAAGTAAGTAGTAATACTGTGTGCTTATATACTAGTGTTGTCGATTTTTGCAATGTGATTGTGGATCTAACGGTATTTGATGTTTCTCTGTACATCCTCTCTTCCTGAAAACATGGGAATCTTGAGCTTTTGTTTTTAAATAAGCTTCGTGGCCTTGTGGCTATAGAGAAGGATCTGAAAATGTGTTAAAAGTGTAGCCTACAGATTCACAGTCCAGAAAGCTGAAAGCCCCAAGCTTATTAATTTTAAATCTCATTATTTTTAAAAGCAAATTATATTTCCCTCAAAGTAGCAGAAGCATAATACCTGCAAAGAGCCAACAGATCCTTCGTCTGTGGTGGAGCTGTGCACTGTAAAATGCAGAGGCCTCTGCTCACCTAACATAACTGATACTGAAATGCCTAGAGTCCGAACGAAATAAAGTTGTTTTCTTGTTTTTTAACCTTTCTTTGCTCTTGTTCTTTGGTGAAGTAGTTCTGAGGACAGAGAGCATGCCTGTGAGTGCTTGATTCTGGATATCTTCAGCAAGACAAAGAGGTTGCTGAGCACTAGTGAGTGCTGGCAAAATGGCTTGCAGTTGTGCTGGTATTAGCATGTGCTCTCAAGAGGATCATGCGCCTTCGGAGTGAAACGCACGAAATAGATTGGGGTTCTCACCTCTATGCAGGGTATCTTGGCGCACAGGTGTTTGAGATTTTTTGCTTACTGTATGTTTTCCTTTATCTTTCTTTCTTTCTTCTTTCTTTCTTTTTCTTTGTTTTTCTTTCTTTCTTTCTTTCTTTCTTTCTTTCTTTCTTTCTTTCTTTCTTTCTTTCTTTCTTTCTTTCTTTCT